>OX463849.1:37903824-38185984 GCA_949825065.1 Odontocerum albicorne
TTGGCCTACCACGACAAGGAAACGACCTTATGTATGTTATGAACTGTTTTGCTATCCTTTTTCACTTTTGGATGGGGGCTAAACATTACTATGGCCTTTCGCCATACTGGCCTGTCTGATGCCACAGATATCTCTCTTGATACAGATTCTCCACTTGTTGACTACATTTTCTTCTCGGCCTTCCTATTCGTCTTCTTCCACATACATTTCTTACGACTATGCCATAATTTTCTTTCTCATGATTTTTTACACATATGCAGCAATATTCCAAGCGTCAGCCCTGTCTGTACCTTGATGTATATCTCTCCACACGCGATAAACTCGTCTGTTTAGAACTCAATCAGTGTAATTCATTGCCGAGGAAGCTATAAAATCCCTTTCTTATGCACTAGCCGCCTCTTAATAGCGTCAAACTACCTTGAAGACAAATTATAGGGTATTTATTTCTTTCTAATCTGTTTTATAGAATATTATGAAACAAAATATCAACGTTGAAGAAACTGGAAAATATTATTCTAACTTTGTATTTATTTATTTTTCACATAAAAATACGAGATGAAAATGCTGAATAAATATTATTTTTCTTTCTGCGTAGAGCTTATACTCTTTTGTCTTTAGTTTTTTATGTAATAAAAGTCATACTCTGATGTTTAAAATAAGTCGAATGACTCGTGATGAATCTAGATTTGAAAAATATTTAAGCAGCCTAGAATCAAACATAAAAATCTTCGAAGCAAATATTTGAAATGATTGGTGCGAATGCAGAGTATGTGGTGATGAGTTGTTGGACATCATTTTGAAATGGTTGTTGAGATTATAATGCGGCTGAAATTGTATGTGCGTGTGGTAGCTTGGATTTAAATGTGTCTAAAGATGTGAATGCAGCCGCGTGTTTTAGTAGTACAAATATAATATATGATTTGTAATTTATTTTTTATCAAACACTGTTTATTCCACTTATTTGTGACGGTATAACCCTCCTGGATTCAAGGCTTTCACCTCATCTTCAGGGGAGCGCAAACAAGACTAAATGCTGTTCGAACTGGTACCGATATACACGCTTCAACGGTTGAGGGCTGGGGGGTGAGGGAGGCATGGGACAATTTCGGCCAAAAGCGGAGAGATTTTTGGCCGAAATTGTCCCATGCCTCCCTCACCCCCCACTTTTTTGTGACGGTATAACCTTACCGGTTTCGAGGCTTTCCCCTCATCTTCAGGAGAGCGCAAACAAGACTAAATGCTGTTCGAACTGGTACCGATATACACGCTTCAACGGTTGAGGGCTGGGGGGTGAGGGAGGCATGGGACAATTTCGGCCAAGAGCGGAGAGATTTTTGGCCGAAATTGTTCCATGCCTCCCTCACCCCCCAGCCCCCAACCGTTGAAGCGTGTATATCGGTACCAGTTCGAACAGCATTTAGTCTTGTTTGCGCTCCCCTGAAGATGAGGTGAAAGCCTTGAATCCAGGAGGGTTATACCGTCACAAAAAAGTGGAATAAACAGTGTTTGATAAAAATAAATTACAATGTCTTTAAACCTCCACAACGTTAATGCCTTAACTATAAACAACAAATATGGGGGGTGACAGCGGAGAGATTTTTGGCCGAAATTGTCCCATGCCTCCCTCAACCCCCAGCCCTCAACCGTTGAAGCGTGTATATCGGTACCAGTTCGAACAGCATTTAGTCTTGTTTGCGCTCCCCTGAAGATGAGGTGAAAGCCTCGAAACCGGTAAGGTTATACCGTCACAAAAAAGTGGAATAAACAGTGTTTGAGTTTGATAAAAAATAAATTACAATGTCTTTAAACCTCCACAACGTTAATGCCTTAACTATAAACAACAAGTATAATATATGAACTTTGTGATTAAGTAATAAGACCTTGCTTAGTGAAGTGGTTCACGATATCCAAAAAATGGAGGGTTTTTAAATTTTAATTTACTTGTTCTACGGTTTGCTTTTCCATTAAATCGGTGTAAAATTCAAATAATATATTGTGAGTAAATAATCGAACAAACAATCTCTTCATATTTTCTCCCTTTTATCTAATATAATCTGAGTTGCAGCTCTACGACGGTACTCCTCCAGGCGAATTGTTCTGCGCCTTTTCGGGAACGATCTCCCAGTTGAGTCCAATGATATAATATATATGTCCTCGCAGTCTTTTCAACTGCCAATTCCACGTCCTTCTTGATCTTCCCACTAGACGCCTTCCTCTTGGCATCGCCTTAAGCACTCGTTTCAAGATACGATCATTTGACGTTCTCAACATATATCCCAACCAAGTCAACTAGGTTTTTTTTAATCCATGGATTTAAGGGCTTAACAGCTAGTTCCTGGCGTATGTGGGAGTTTCGGCTCCAAATGCTCCACGGATATACATAATTTCAGTTCCTTGTTTTTTTTACTGTACCCTTTCGGTAAATATCCAATGATTATTGCCTATATATGTCAGGATTGGCTGTATATCGACTAATAAATAAATACTCACATTTAAGTTTTAAATTAACGCTCACACTTTCTCACTATCTAACTATAGAAAATTCTTAATACGCAACTCCTTGCTTCTATTCTGTCATCGATGATGCATACTGAATGCGTAAGTATTTTAATTTGGCCGTTTTGTTCAGTTTCAGTCTTCATTAACTGGATCTTGCGTTGGGATTCTACACGATCTGATCGTCATCACTTCTATTTTCGACGCACTGATCCTCATTCCAGCTTCATTTTCTCATTTCTTTTTCGAAACGGTCCAGGCTCTCTTGCAGTATTTCTTTTTTTGGGGGCAATTCTACTATAATTTGCAAATATTAACGAATCGATCTCCACATCACCGATATTCAAAATCGAGAGATTTTATTTATATTTTAATATTCTAAAACAAATTTCTTTGTTATTCCTCTAATTACATTAATCCCCGCGACGCATGTTTCTACCACCTATTTAGAAGCGGGACGATCTTATATGTTTACGAAAGTAATGCTAATGTTCAACTGATTTCATGCTTCATCGGTAGTGTGGGGTCTATTGACTTCTCGCACACTTACGATGCAACTCAAAACCACTAATTACAATAATCCCTACAACACGTGTTTCTACCTTCTATCTCGAGGCTTTCGGATGGTGATCCCGGTTTGTTGCGAGCAATGCATAAGTCTAACTGGTTTCATATTTCACCGGAAGTGTTTGAGGTATTGTAGACCTCTCACACACTTCCCATGAAACATAACACCAGTTAGACTTATACATTGCTCGTAACAAATCGGGATCACCACCTAAAAGGAATCCTTGATATATGAGCTAGAAACACGTGTCGCGGCGATTAATGTAATTGCTGGAATGACAAAGTAGTTTGTAATTAAATATTCTAATATGAAATTCCACAAACTTAAAGCCGAAATCGTTGGATATATGAAAAATTTATATTTCGTAAGAGATTTATTAATTCATCTGATCTCGTTACATGTGTTTTTATACGCGGTCTTGTCGTAGGCCCTACTCACAAAAGTTATTTATTGTTAATTATTCCAATATGAAGTCCCACAAAGACGAGTGGAAGAAAAAGCTGTATGGCAATAAGCCCACCAGATGTTTAATTTATAATCATGGACAAAAAAATAACAAAAGAACATAATAAATAAAGCTGAAATCTTTGATAAATTAAAAAAGTATGCAGATAGAATAATAACAATATATTTTTCAACACAAGTTCACAGTTCGAAGCATATCATTAATTAGATTCATTACAAATATGGCAAACGAAACATTTCATCACTTGAATTACTTTAACCCAAATAAGTTTGGGTATGTCTTATCTTGTTACTGCCAAAAAATATATGTAATCCCAAATCTCTAAATGGAAGACAAACACTCTTCCAAATCAATTTTGTAAAAAAAAAAAAAACGATTTGCTTCTTGACATGTCTAAATTTTACACACATTGTAAATATTAAAATACTATTTCGAAACATTGTTTCGCTTCTGGTCGTTTTTAGAAATACGATTAAAATTAAACCCGCACGTTCGTCGTGCACTTCTTGGAAACTGACATACTTTTTGGCACTCTTTTGCATTTTATTCGCGTTAGTATTTCTTCAAAAAACGAAATATTCTTACGCAAAATATACATATTCGTGTTTCTAAGTAATAATTGCATTTGTCACACTCAATACGGCTGGAAAATAAATATATTTATTTACTTACCCGTATGTGAGTGTTGGTTTTTCATTCACAGTTGTTTTGTACTCGTAGCCTTTGTCTTGCCATATTTGGTATGATTTAGCTCCTACTGCTTTTGATATATTTTGTATAAAACTGGCATCATTTGAATATAATATAATGAGTATTATTTTCATTATATCGTAGAAAAATCTTTATAGATTTCTTATTGTGCTCATGGTTTGGACATGTGGAACGAATGAATGAAGAAAGACTTAATAAACAAATATACGAGTGAAAGGCGTGACTGAGAATCGATTGATAGCATGTATGTATTAGTATGTATTAAGCTCGTTGAGATATTTTTAGATTTATCACTAAGTCAGACTTTTTCACTAAGTGCCCGTAAGATCAACATTTCTCATCATCATCAGCACTACAATGATAATTCTTGGCTGCCTATAGGTTTTTATGAAACTTGTCTCCATTAGCAGAATCCCTCTATTAGGTAGTCACACCTTGAGTGCGACAGTCATTCATGACACCATACTGCCATTTTACCTTCAGTCTTCCCACCCTCCTATACCCCGTTGGATTGGTGGCCTGAATGCCATGTCAATGGATCATCACTTCTTATATTCTTTCTCTTGTCAGTGTTTGTGGTTATGATCATTCCGACTCACCAATGCTTTGATTGCTAGTCACCATTTTGTGTGAGTTAGGAACATATTGGGGACAGATTAATCAGCATTATAGTTATGGGTGATAAGGTCTGCAAATCTAGGTGGCGATCAGTATTAGGGTAGACAGAAGAACAAATCTTTAATATCCTATTTTGACTTACATTATTGCTTATTTGTCATCTATATATGTCATGCACCCTCTCCCATTCCTATTAATTTTCAATAGAATGGACTAGGTCCCATCGCTTACACAAGACTCTGGCACCAGTTCCTCTCTTGTGCAAACTTGCTTATTGTATTCTGTTGTTCCAACTTGTCTTCTCAAATTTCTTCATCTTCTTTCTTCTTTTAACCCTAGGAGACGGAATGCATTCCTTCAGGTGTTTTTCTACATTCAAATACAATTATACCCACCTATTTTTCAAACAAATCTACATCTTTTCAAACAAACCTATCCGTATTTATAATAGTTGTTGCTGTGTCTGACTATCGTATTGTATGAAACAAATATGAAATAAAAAAACCTATCCGTATTTATAATAGTTGTTGCTGTGTCTGACTATCGTATTGTATGAAACAAATATGAAATTAAAAAAAATCATAGTTGTAGAAATCTGATTTCCTAATTAGAGAACTCGGTATGGAATAACAGGAAGTTCTTATAAGAGCTATGAAGTTTAGTGCTCACCACAGAGTTGAGTATATGACAGTTGATATTTACAATAATATCAGGTATCAAATTACACTCGCATCATGATTTGTACATTTATTTTGCTCACCGCAAACATAAATTTTTTTCTTATTATGACAGCTTATCTGTTCTTGGAAATGTCCAAGACTAGTTGAACCAGATATCAATTACTTTCTTTAATATTATATTTATATTTCATGATTCTGATGTATTGCTTGTATCCATAATGAAGAAGAAATATTTTTATGCTGAAGTTGATTATCATTTGTATTTCTTGATTATTAAAAAAATTACACTGGGCTAGTCAATGATTTGATTGCAGTTAGTGCATTGAATATTTATACTCGATGTACTGTAGGTATTGTATTGTATTACACTCTCGTTATATACATTATAACCTGGAGGGTGTATTGACATTTAATAATCTATTCCAACAAATTAGAAAGCTGTTCAAGAGGCCTTAGTTGCGACAAAACTGGAGTCCTATTAACAAAATTGAGTATCAATGGAAATTGAACCCAGGGCTTTAAAAAAAGAGATCTTATCAACTAGACCATATAGACAGCAACATACATCTCTAAACCAGCACTTCTGTGTTTGTGTATAGGAACTTGTCCAGATGGTTTTTAAATTTGTTGGATGTGACAGCACTCACTACACTATTAGACAGTTTATTTGAAGATTCCACAAGTCGGTTAGTAAAACATGGGTTATTGTGGAATTTAGTTTTGGAGACTTGACATCCTCTCAAATGTGTGTTTTAGCTAGAAGAAAATCTTTGACGGAGAATTTTTGGCATTCTGAAAGAATGTGTCAAATTTGAAAACCAGGAGTACATGCAAGAAAAGATTAGACACAAGGCCAAGTTATATAGTGTGTAGAAGATTTAATGGATATCTGTTCTTTCAGCCTATCCTGAAAAGAATATGATAAGATGATAATAGTGATAAACCTTTTTAGGGACTTGTGTTTCGCATAGAAGGATGAGGGTTGTTTGAATAAAAGTCGTCGAGATCGGAATAAGTAAAGAGAAAGTTTATTGTAAGTGTCTGTATTTATAATGTATAGAACGGCGCAGAACATGTCGCTGTCTCGCTTCCGCTGGACACATGTTTATTGTTGCACGTTCTATATAAATTTCATACTACGGTCTGCAGGAGATGCAAGAGATATATCGGTGTCTCGCTCTTCGCTACTAGTGAGTTCAATGACTGCGCGGGCGACCTTCGCTCGGTGCCGTCTCGCACTCGCCACTTGCGAGTTCAATTACCGCGCGGGCAAGGGTCACCTCAATGGGTTCAGTGACCGCACGCACGGTCGCTACACCTTTATCTAAAAATACCTTACCTTACCTCCAGTTGTCATACTTTTCCTGCTGAACTATAACCTCCATGATTATGCCATCCCAGAGGACTCCGCGCCCTCTGTCTCCAGTCTCCTTGAATCCCCAGCCTCTATAGGAGTACTAGTACAATGTCTAACAGTCTACCTGGGCTAACCAAGTGGTCTACTTACTGAAGGCTCCCATATTTTTTTTTTATCTCCACACCCTCTGTCTCCTGTCTCCTTGAATAGCCTCTATAGGCAGTTCTGGATGTATGGAATTCAATCTCAACTTGGTATATGCTGGTTTTTACATCAGGCTTCTGTAACATCTTTCTGGTTGGTTTTAACCCTTTCCGGTCTTATGTCGAGTCTGAATGGACGTCGTTTTTTTTTTCCTGTGGGTATTATATTGAGTTACAATCGATATTAAAATTTTTAAATCAAGAACTAAAATAAAAAGGAAATGCCCAGACATGTATTTTATTTTTTTTAAATAATAGAATTTAGTAAATTATGATTTTTTGTAGACTGGTATAATTTTTTTATGGACCTCGTAGAATAAAAAAACAATTGTAAACCGCGAAGGGTTAAGAAATTAACCAAATGGTATTAAATCACATAAAATATTGCTTGTATGAGATAGAATAAATCACATACAATATTGCTTGTATGAGATAGAATACTTTCAAGATATAAGAACTTTTCAAACTTCTTAATCTTATCTAAAAATATCACATCATTATTTTCTTCATTTTATTTATTTTTCTGTTCAAATCAATTTTCAAGTCAACCACGGGTTAGACTTTTATGTTGATTGATGTAGTTTAGTGTACATACAATTCTTAAAACAATAACAATAAGAAAAAATAAGATCTAAGCAACAACAACTACCTAATTAAAAGTGCTCAACTGAAACTCTGCTGAGTTAAGATGCCAAAGACAGTCAACTTTAACTAAAAGTCATTGCAAACCTGTGGTATCCATCATGTCTGGATATACAGGTGTAAAAGTCTAAAAGCTGAAGAATATTGAAAACAAATCTTATATTACATTCAACTTATTTTTCATAATATTACATCAATTTTTTAAAGTTCCAATATTTCTGAAAAACGAAAAAACGGATTTTCTCAAAAGAAATCAATGTCATTAATTTTTCTCTCTTCATTTGACAAATACTGCATATCAAATTCAGTGATATTGGTCCTTAGCTTTTCCAATTATTGATTGTACTCGTACTGTGTAATTTTATCATTTAACAGTAGGATAAAATAATATTCTACCTTTCCCTTTTTATAAATTATATTTATTATTCTCGTTTTACGAATTCTTATTAAATTATACAAATAAATAAATTTTGATAATACTGGACTTTTATATCCCAAAATTCTCTTCCTTTCTATACTATTCAAATGATTTTTGTAAATCTTTCTTCACTCATTCTTTTTTTGGCTGAACCACCCATCTCAGAGTACTTCATCTTTAGCACTACATTTTATTTCAAACTACATTATTTTTTACAATCCAAATTCCTTATTTTAATTTACATTGATTTTCTACACATGTTAACACAATGCTTGCATTTATACTATTTCATCGTTCTTTTGCGACATACAAGTTTCACTCGCATTCTCAAGTGAGAACTGAGATGATATTGTGAGCAGCGCGCTTTGCTTTTCTGATGATGATGATAACAATAATTATTTAACTTACTAAGCGAGATGCGGGGTTTTCTTATCTCACAAATAAAAATCTGCACTCAATTTTCCTTGATAAGTTGTTCGCTAATAATGTAATTATCATACTCATATCTGAGTTGAGTGTTAACCTGTATCTCCTTATCTGATATCTGCTGATTCTACTACACCGGCTGAAGGTGAAAACACCTTCCGAGTCAGTTACTGTAACATAGTTAAACATCACTGTTGTTTATTTTATCTAAAAGAATCGAACCGAACCGTTTTTGTAAAAAAAATATTTTGAAACCGTTTTATTGGGTGTACAAATAAGTCACCGCCGTTTGACAAAAGTTGGCGCCACCAGTAAGTTATGGTTAAAATTGTCAGATGTAAAATGTCATTATCGTAAGGTTGGACATCTGTCAACAACATGACCTTGAAATATTAGTGAATTTTCATCAGTATAACATATTTTTTTGTGTTCGAAAATGTCAAGTTTTGAGCCGAATAAGCGTCATTTGCGGGAACTTTTGATTTACTTCTTCAATTTGAAGAAATCTGCAGCTGAGGCGCATCGATTGCTTGTAGAAGCATATGGTGAGGCTGCCTTAAGTGAGAGAAGTTGTCGTGAGTGGTTTCAAAAGTTTAAGAACGGTGAATTTGACATCGAAGACAAAGAACGTAGCGGAAGGCCGAAAGTGTACGAAGACGCGGAATTGGAAGTATTATTGGATCAAGATTCGTGCCAAACGCAAGAAGAACTTGCACTTACATTAGGAGTGACTCAACAAGCAATTTCACATAGGTTGAAATCATTGGGAATGATTCAAAAACAAGGAAATTGGGTTCCATATGAACTGACACCGAGAAACGTTGAACGCCGATTTTCCACATGTGAAATGCTGCTTGCCAGGCATAAACGAAAGGGTTTTCTGCACCGTATAGTCACTGGTGATGAAAAATGGATCCACTATGATAATCCAAAAAGGAAGGAATCATGGGGAACCCCTGGCCATGCTTCAACATCTACAGCTAAGCCAAATATTCATGGAAAAAAACTCTTGTTGTGTATTTGGTGGGATCAGCTTGGTGTCGTGTATTATGAGTTGCTCAAACCGAACGAAACCATTGCTGGGGCTGTCTACCGAGCACAATTGATGAGATTGAGTCGAGCACTCGAGGAAAAGCGCGCCCACTGCTACTCCAGACACGACAAAATTATTCTCCTGCATGATAATGCTCGTCCACATGTTGCGGCGCCGGTCAAAACCTTTTTGGAAACAATCAATTGGGAAGTTTTACCCCACCCGCTGTATTCACCAGACATTGCTCCTTCTGATTTTCACTTGTTTCGATCGATGACGCATGACCTGTCTGAGCAGCACTTCACATCATATGAAGATACCAAAAATTGGGTCGATTCGTGGATAGCCTCAAAAGATGAAGCATTCTTCTGACGCTGTATCCGTATGCTGCCAGAAAGATGGGAAAAGGTAGTGGCAAGCGATGGGCAATACTTCGAATAAAACATGAGGTTCCGTTCTTTCACAATAAATGCCCAATTTTTGATAAAAAACGGCGGAAACTTATTTGTACACCTAATACTTTTTTTGTTTTGGAATATTTTTGAACCTTGCTCAATTGCTTAATATGATAAGCATGAAAAGTGAATTATGTTTTATAAGACAATATTATTTCTAATTGAATTTCATAACATTATCTGTTAACTATTATTTAGGTCAATTCTATGAAAGTTTTTAAAATGGTTACATATATTTGTTTTCAAGTTACTACTATATAAAAATGAAATAATCAAAATCCTAGGTTTTTTTTCCATAAATAATCCTATTGAGAGTTGTTGCCTATTTAAAAAACATTGTTACATCTTATTGGATTGAGAAACAAATAAACTGTGAAAGTGGAAAATTCTTTAAAAATGACAAGCATTTTTACTACTAGTTAAACAAATTATGTTCATAGTCATTTAAATAATGTTTATAACATTTTTGAAACAATGTTAAAAAATGCGATACTACTAACATATTAAGTTATTATTCTAAAAAGTTATGGTGTTTTGAGACTAGCAGAATAATTGAGTCATAAAATGTGTAAATATTTCAAGCTAAATTTTCCTCACATTTTGTAAAATTATTACCAATACTTTGAGTAATAAGATCGGAACTAAGTGCAAAAATTTATCGATTATAAATAAGACTTAAATGTATCTAACAAAATTAATAGATACTTGAATATGAAAACAATCCCTGTGCTTTGAACTTTAAAAAAAATTATTTCACAAAAGTGTTATTCTGAATTCTAAGTTTTTTCATATAAACAATTAACCTGGTTTTGCCCACCAAAAAGGAAATTAAAATATCTCTTATAAAATAACTTATAACTTGCTTTTTAAGTTATTGAAAATCGAATTAAATGAAAGTGCAATTAAGCCTAAACGCAAAGTACTTTTGGCTATATCTGCTATCATAATCTTCGGGACAAGATGGATATAGTTAACAGAAACTTGAACTACCAGAGATACTACCAGAGGGAGATGTCTCCTCCTTATAATGTTCCCAATATGCCACAGCTTGGATACTTTGTCCCGCTCAACTCCTGTCAATGTTTGATGGCCCCGAACTTAAGAAAACAAAGGTAGGTTAAAACTGAAAATATTTGATAAGTTTAAAAAATTCGAGTTGAGTTTTTTCTTTTAATTATATATAAATTTATAATTCAGATTTCATATTTTAAGATTGACTGCATTATAATTTTACAAATATTTCCAAGTATAACTATGAATGTACCTATACTGTGAAAACATAACATTAATTAATGTTCATAATATCATGTTATAAATAATGTGGACAAGTATTTTCTCTTAATAACAGGTATTACAATATTATAATTAGTGCATTGAAGATGGCTTGACACATTGTAACTGAATCCCTCTATAAAAGTGTATTCCACGATTTCAATACTTATTGAAATCGTGGTTTACACTTTTATAGAGGGATTGTTTGACTGTTTCAACACAACACAACACTTTTCATTGGAAAAAATGTAATATAAGCTTGAAAAGGTAAAACAACAAAAAGCAGAATGTTTTCAAGCCGCTATAATAAATGCGATAAATCTTGGATGTGTTTTCAACAAATTTCAAATGACGTAACATTATTTTGAAAATGAATTTTTTTTAACAGTTCTTGTATTGCTCCGAATGCACCACGGATTATTACGGATAGTAATTTAATTATTACTCAGTCCCTTTTAATCCCTGTTAATGTTTAATGGCTCTGGAATATAACTGCTTCTATATTTTTCTTATAAAACAAATAACATTTTATATTTAGTGGCTGTCAAGATGCTTTCATCTTCAGCTATGCAAAATCAATAAAATGATTTTAAATGTTTTTAAATCCTATTAATTTTAAATGTCTTTTTAAATTTAAATACCAATCTTTTTCTTTCTAATAGTAAATAAAATTTGTCAAATTGGAAGGATAACTGATTTTTGAATGTTTTTATCTAAAAGAAAAGATATGACCAAAGTCATAGGTATCCTTAATACCCTCGAACACTAGGCAGAAAAAAGTGCCTGTGTCGTTCGAGGGGAGTAGCATAGCGCGGGGTTTGAACCGACGACCTTCCGCACAGAAGTCCAACGCGTTACCGTACGGCCATGCACCTCTGTTTAAAAAGTGCATTTCTGTAAAATTTGTGAGTAAGAAATATTACAATTGGACTTTATTTCACAATTTTCGTCTTTAAAATGATATTACCTCAACATCAATATCTTGACAACATCAATATCAAATTAATTTTTATATGAGAATCTTTCAAGAATATATGTAGCAGTGTGAAAATATAAAATGTTCAAGATATTTAGGCCATATATGATTATATGTAGTATTTAACTATCTTTTATTTATGATTACTTATTGATAACACTAACAAATGTAAGTATTTTTCCATCATTATTTTGTATATGTTTAAGTGAAATTTTGATATAAATCATTTGTCAGGTGTAGGACCCATGATTGTTGCCAACACTTTATTCTCAAATCAATATATTCGAAGATATTACCGGGTATGTAGAGAGTTAGTAAATGAAGAAATTAAGAATATTTTTCATCGAGTTTGATTTGGATGGTATTTTTTACTCCCAAATTGTATGAAGAATTAGTGAAATACGAGTATATACTACAACCTCTTAAATTTCAACATGACAGACACAGAATACATACATGCTCAAGAGACAATTTTTGACACTTCAGTGCCTGATTAATAACAATAAATAGCGCTTTTCATCATAAAATATCACCTCAAGAGCACTATGTTTATGAATTTATTAAAAGGAACTAACAAGCACCACTAAATAAGTTCAAGTGGAATAAATTCTGAAACTAATGTATAAACATCATGACATCAATAATGAAGCCTATTTTTTACCAGATCATTGGTAACGGTGATCCTGCCTTTATAGTTGAATAGATTTCAAGTTTATTTAAATCAAATAATGATACAGTACTTCGGGATTGCTTATTTTTCTATTACTGCAATTATCTATGGTAGATGTTAGTTAGTTCTATGATTGAAAAAAAATACTGAATATTTAAATTTGTTTGCTAGGATTATGTTACATGATATTTATTTATTTAACACTTTTATGCAAATCACACTATTTACAATAAAGTGACATCATGAAACTAGGTGAGTGCCTTACTCAAGGAAGCTATTTCAAATTTGTATGAAAGTTCTTATTCAGAGACCAAACTAAATACGGAGCACATGCACATTGTCAACTTATAAGGTTAGTCGCATTTGAGTAAGTCAGCTTAACCATGTTTACATTAACCTTTCCTTCCCTGTGTTGGGTATCTTCTACACGTTGCTTCTAATAACCATCAATATCTCTATAAATATAATAAATACAAGGTTAAGATTTTAGGTATTCCTCCATAATATATTTACGCATTGATTTAAAAAATAATATTAATAATAATCAGAATTTATCGACTACATCGTAAGTATTTTCTGAATATCGGAAACAAATTCGCATTTAAACGCTGTGAGTGCCTCAATCTTGGGTCTTGACGATAGGTGAAGAGTATGCAGGAAGCGCGACACTATATTCGCATCTCACTTTTGCATACTCCACTGAATAGCGAGGAGCTCAATTGTCTCAACCTCGCAAGTGTAAGCCACGCCCGGGTTAGCCACCAACCCTGCCGCGCCGCAGTAGCTGTTGGGCTGGCAACGAGACTAGATCTACGCCCGCTCCGTGAGCGTTGCCAGATAGTTTTTTAATGTTTTCAGCAAATAAATCTCAATTATTATAATTTTTAACTTCAATTATAATTAATTAAGGGGATTATCTATGAATGTTCTTATTTTTACGATTTAAAATCGCTAATTTTTTATCGCGTACTCACTACCCAACACCGGAGCGCGCGTTTCAATTTTATCACCGTAAGGGAAGGGTTAAGGAATTTTACTAAGTTTTTAGTTTTAAAATCTTGTTTGATTGAGACCTACTCGTACAATCATAGGTTTACTAGCCTGAATTGCAATAGTTCGCATAAGATTTGTTTATAAATCCTGATTAATCCAAAGGTGGGGATTTAGCATTTAGTTTGGCTTTTTATTTTTGTCGTATATATCGTGAATGTGTGTTAATTAATAGAAAAATACTAAAAGAAGATTTCTATAAATATAGCATAGGTATCTTTGATAGATTTTTGTTGAAAATATACATTGTGTGAACTTGTGTTACATTTTACCATATGTGTTACACCAAGTTGATTTTTTAAAATTATCTTAGTGCAACACACATTTTTTTATCTTTCCGTGTTAATATTACTTTTTATCTCATGAGTAGCATAGTTACTATTGGGTGTTAACATAAGTTGTGTCCGTTTATTTTCAATTTGAAAATGAGCACCAAAAGTAAAACAAAATTATGAATGTTATACGTCATTCGAAAGAAAATTTTCTGCTCTACAAGATATTGTGTTTGCTTTTACGTTACATATATTATTTTATTTGATTACAAGCCTTCAAAATGGAATGTCAAGTAGACGAAAGTGAGCATTTTCGACACCTCCTTCTGTTCGCGTTCAATCGAGGGAATAAAACTGCCAAAGCTGCTCGCGATATTTACAAAGTGTATGGTGAAGATGTTATGAATTAAAGGACAGCTCGTCGATGATTTTTGCGTTTCAAAGACGGTAATTTCGACCCGAAAGACATGGAGCGTTCCGGACGACCAGTGGACTTTGTTGAGAAACGCTTAAACCATATTATTCATGAAGATCCCCTTCAATTGCATAAATATTAAAGCAAGCAATATCAGTTTTATTCAGAATATAGTTCAAATATATATGACGTGCAAAGCATTTTATTTTTAACTGTAACTAAATAATCCAGAGTTCAATAATAAAGGGTTTTTTTACAATAATATATAAATTTGAAATGTCAGTAGAGTATAGAAACCTTCAAAAGGCTTCTTAAGTGTGTTTCTATAAGTTCTTTAAGTGTGATTAAGTTCCTTAGAAGGTACTTTGTGATTAAAGGACATGCTAACGCTGTTTAATTTTTTTTCTAGAGAAAGTTCGTCTCCTCGTTGCAGGCGGTCATTGAGTCGTGGCAGTTCCGTAACTCCCGTCCCCAACTCCCGAAGATGTTCCATGTCCCCTGAGAGCACGCCAGTTCCTCTCAACCACACCATAGAGCTGTACACTGAACCAGTCGTCGAAGATGATGATGTAAGTTTATTCTATCTTTAAATCCCTTGGTAGATATGATTTTTTTCAGCAATTCAAATGTATATTTTTTATCTGAGTTTATAGACCAGTTTATGTACATAATAGCTAATATGTTAAAGAAAATAATCGAAAAAGACAATTTTTTTTACCAATCTGGTACTTTTTTTTTATGTACCTTCGGGAATCAAATTAGGCCATGGAACTTGTAGAGTTGTTAATTACTTTATAGTAGGAAAAAATCTTAACCCTTTAAGTGCCGGAAGTTATTAGTATGGCCGTACCCAGCAGGCCGGGATTTTTTCAACAAAAATAAAACCTAAAAAAATTATATTCTTTGTATACAAATATAAAGAATATTATGAAAACTTACTAAATATATACACCGTGGGGCGTTTGAGCTGCCGTTCACTCAGAAAAACACAATTTAAAGATTCACAAAATGTCAGGGTTGTCACAACTTGACACAGAAAACACGTTTACTTATAAATATAGTGAAATATAATATACTTTGTAAACTAAAATCCACAAATTATCAGTATAATGTATAATAAAGCACAAAAGGTAAATAAACTATAAAATAAAACCGTAAAAAGTCTATATAAACGTCGTATTATGCCGCAAAACTACCGCCAATAACTAAAGAATACTTGAAAACACACTTTGTAAATAAATACTTTGAAAAATTAACAAAAATAACGCACAAAAGTTAAAAATCAACCATTGAACAAAACTACAAACGAATTCATTATAAATCATCGCAATTACGACGCAAAAAAACTGTAGTCGGTAACCCTGTATCAGAGACACGTATTGACCGTCAGTGAAAGCTTTTAGAAAGACGACTGTAACTTTGATAATATCGGTAAATTGTAATATTTAAGTATTTCTTGACCATCCCAATAGATGCCCCTATGTGTTATAATTTATAAATTATTACAATTGGATTTGATATTGGCTTGCGACAAGCTCAAAGGAGAGCGCGTTTACGCGATCATTTTGTATGGTTGGCCTGGCGAGCACTGAATCGGAGAGCGCGTCACCGCGCTTGTGGCAGTGAACCGGTTAATGAAGTTTTTTTCTACATATGTACGTGTATTTCCTTCCCCAGTTGCTATTCCTTAACCGGTTCGCTACCACGAGCGCGTTAATGCGCTCTCCGATTCAGTGCTCGCCAGGCCGGCCATACAAAATGAGCGTGTAAACGGGTCCTCTTTTGAGCTTGTCGCAAACCAATATCAAATCCAATTGGAATAATTTATAAATTAGAACACATAGGGACATCTATTGGCATGGTCAAGAAATACTCAAATATTACAATTTACCGATATTATCAAAGTTACAGTCATCTTTCTAAAAGCTTTCACTGACAGTCAATACGTGTCTCTGATACAGGGTTACCGACTACAGTTTTTTGTGTCGTAAGTGCGATGATTTATAATGACTTCGTTTGCAGTTTTGTTCAATGGTTGATTTTTAACTTTTGTGTTATTTTTGTAAATTTTTCAAAGTATTTATTTACAAAGTGTGTTTTCATGTATTCTTTGGTTATTGGCGGTAGTTTTGCGGCATAATACGACGTTTATATAGACTTTTTACGGTTATATTTTATAGTTTATTTACCTTTTGTGCTTTATATTACATCATACAGATAATTTGTTGATTTTAGTTTACAAAGTATATTATATTCCACTATATTTATAAGTAAACGTGTTTTCTGTGTCAAGTTGTGACAACCCTGACATTTTGTGAATATTTAAACTGTGTTTTTCTGAGTGAACAGCAGCTCAAACGCCACACGGTGTATATATTTGATAAGTTTTCATAATATCCTTTATATCTGTATACAAAAAATATGATTTTTTTAGGTTTTATTTTTGTTGAAAAAATCCCGGCCTGCTGGGTACGGCCATACTAATAACTTCCGGCACTTAAAGGGTTAAGATTTTTTCCTACTATAAAGTAATTAACAACTCTACAATTATCTCTCTTGAAACCATCTCCATTAATTTATAACAATTTTTGTGTTTCAACACTCATCACTCATCACTCATCGCCTTTTGCAGTCACTCAGCTCTACTATAAGAAGATCTTCCTGACTCGATCAGATGTGCTCAATATCCGTATTTAAAACAAAAACGTTATTTGTCTTAAAATATTCCTTGTTCCTAACTTTTATACAGTTTTCATTTTGAGGGCTGTTTATTTTATAGTGTTCATTTTTAATTTACTCAAACATTACTTTATTTCACTAAACTTTAGACTCGGTCATGGGTACCGATCATTATTGCTTTTGAAAAAAAATCTGGTTGATTAGAAGAAACTACTTCGAAGCAATAAATTGGCAGATCTATTAATATGAAGGTGTTAAATAAATTTGATTATTGATTGAAATATGAACAAGTAATAATATTATTATAATAAATATATTTCATTTACTAATTAAATAAAAATAAAAATGCATTGTTTATACATAATTGAAAGTAGTGTTTATCTTAATCAGGTAAAATACTGTCTGTGTGATTAAAACATATAAATATAACATATTATAAAATCATCTTGGATATACAGTATATAAAATAATTTTTTTCTTATAATGTAAAAATTCACACATGCAAAATGTAATCCTAAAAATTAAAATATACATGTACCAGAGAAGCAGAGGTGTTGATATTTATTTCCTCACAAAGACTTATTTAACTTTCGAGTATTTTTGTACATATTGCAATTGATATATTTTTAATCCATACTATAACGCTAATGAAAAATCTTTAGTAAAATGTCAAAAAACTGTGGCTGTTATTCTTCAGATAAAGAGCGGTATAAAATTGGTTACTTTTACCACATGTTTTTTAGGAAATACACTAATGAAACTTTCTTCCAATGAATCCATTTGACTTTTATTGAATTTTTTTTATTCTCTTACAAAATTTTGGAAAGTTGAGAATTTGTAGGTTTTTAAGATACCTCTTAAATTCTCACTTTTTAATGCGACATCAGATGAACGTATCATTCGAAAAACTTTCTTTAATAAATGTTTATCTATTTTGAATATGTTAACATTATTTAAATCAATGCTGAAGTTTCTTACAAACATTAAATACTTTAGTTTATCTTTAATATTCTGACAAAATTACAAAGTGTTACCGTATTTTACGGACTATAAGACGCTACGGACTATAAGACGCTATGGACTATAATACGCTACGGACTATAGACGCTATGGACTATAAGACGCTACGGACTATAAAACGCTATGGACTATAATACGCTACGGACTATAGACGCTATGGACTATAAGACGCTACGGACTATAAGACGCTACGGACTATAAGACGCACCTTAATTTTTAGTCAATTTTAAAAAAATAAATATTTTTACCATTTTTATTATTAGATTGCAAAGCCAGACTAAAACAAACTAGCTACTAACAAAAATATTGTGCTGTTACCGATAACACAAATCACTTTCAATTCAAGTTCACTGGCACCGTAGACTGCAATGACGCATCATAGGCTAGACAATGTTCTGGGTTTGTGATGGCGGGGCGGGAGGGAGACAGTGTTAGCAAGCTTGTGAATCCCTGCAACTCATGTTCGTCGCATCATTTTTAAGACTGGCGGGAATTTTAAATCAAACACTGGACATTTTTATATTAATTTCGAGTATAAGACACACCTGAATTTTGGAGGCAATTTTATGAAGAAAAAAGTGCGTCTTATAGTCCGTAAAATACGGTACTTCTAGAAGGATCCTTGCGTTAGTTAGACTCATATATTTATGAAATCAGAACTGCATTAGTAGCACTTCCTTCATGCTACTGATTATCTGATCTGGATTTGTATAATAATACTTGTAGCTTGGATGTCCCCGTTTGTTATACACTTGATTTAACACAGTGCCATTTGGAGTCAGGAAAAGTATTCTGGAAAAATAAAATTAAAAAATTATCAAACATGTCAAATATGTTTACATACTATATCCCTTATACAGATTCAAATTCTGGCAGATTTAATAAAATTTTGAATAAAAAATTAATTCCATTGAAAATAATCTTTAAAAAAAGCTTATACCAAAATTTAAAAAAATTATGAGAGTGAGGACATAAAGAGATTGGCTGCGGTTATTATTTGAGAACTTCCCACATTTGCATACATATTACATCCATATTTGGTAAGAAAACTACTGAAAGCTTACTTGGGGAAGTAAAATTGTGTGTTTTAATTTGGATGTATTAGTGATGTGTTCATGAATTTGAATGTGTTTCTGTAATATTTTTTAATTTGGAAAAAACATAGGCCTCATTCGTAATTCCTTAATTTTCCGTACTTAACTAAACAACTATACTTTTCAAGATCTATAGAAATTCATGATATTAATTTTTTTGGAACTAGAACACAATGCAAAAATGTGATTGTTTTATACGTGTTTATATATTAAAACTTGAATAATTCAATTCAAATCATCATTTCCTCCTCCATACTCATACATTTTTAATGAATTTTGATTGATTCCTTGTCAGTGAATTATTTTTATTAATTCATGACTTATAATTTCAATATTTTATGAAGGTATTTAATTTAAATTGGATTAGGTTAACTGACAATGTAACTTTCATACAGATATAGATTTTTTATCTTATTCATCTAATCAAGTGTTTAGTTATTTCAATTCAACTCTATTTTAATGATTGTTTGATAATTGTAATAAATAATTTTCAGATAAGATAAAATAAAAATTATATTTGTCCTGAAATATTTTTTTTGAGATAGTATAAGTTAGTGTATGGTATATAGTTTATATTTTTATGGTGGCAGTATCTTCAAGGAGGTAATTATTAAAAAATTGTGTGAAATTTTACAAATAAATGCATTATTAATAATAGTTAAATAAGATTATTTCTTTAATGCCATCTATGTTGAAATATCTAAAGTAATATTATATTTTTTTAAAACTTGGTTGTATAGAAGTGGTTTGAAGCTTAACTAAATACAGGCAATGAGCTTGTAAAATGCCTTCACAAATAATTATTTGTGTGAAATAATTATTTTTATTAAACTAATCATATTTTTGTAACTCTCTAATATATAGGCACAACTGACAATTTTGTTAACCCCGTTATATTAAAATCTCATAAATAAATGAGTTGAAACATGTTTTATTTTAAATGTTCAATGTTTTGACATATAATATTATTTATTTTACACATGACAAGAAATATACATAATTTGCGAAAAAACAACAGGTAATTCAATTTGGACACACAATTTTAGTGGATCTGGGTTTGTTGCCTTTCATTTGTCGTGTTCCCAGTAAACTAGACTTTTGCCTGTATCTCACTGAGGACATATAGCATGAAAAAATAAATTGATACTTCTTTTATTATATAAAACCCTGTTGCACATTCTCATCAACGTGACAAATTATATTTCTTAGAAATTGAGGCATAGTAAAATCAGTGGTGTAACTACAAAAATTGGGCCCCAGTGTCAAATGGTAAAAAGGCTTCTATATATGTACTATATATAAGGTATAAGAATATTAAGAATTATGTGGTTATATTCATTAAACAGTAATAACAAAAATGGTCTCTCGTCATAATTATTAGCGGGGTACTACTTTCTGAATACATCGATAATGCTTTAAAGGGTTTTCATAACACGCGTAAGAAATGATTTTTTTTATTTTATAAATCTATTTATAAATCGGTTGGGAAAGAAACAATACCAAAAGTTTTGTAGATAATGTATCTTTTGGGCCCCTGTCTAATGTGGGCAGTCTCACTGGCTGCATTGGGGTAATTACGCCACTGAGTAAAATGGAAATATTCTAAATAACACATGATTTGATATTTTTGAGATGATTTGTGTTATCTTTACATAACTTACGGTTGATAAAAATTGGAGTAAATTATGACGAGCAATTAATGTCAGGAGCTCTTAAAAAAATGTCTCTGAGTTTTCTAAACTTGTTCAAATGAAATTATCATCCTGAGTTACCATTTGATTGTAACAAACTTTTTATTTGTCCAAAGATCATAGGCAATCTGATGGAAGTAGGCCTGTTACTCGTTATTGATTATTTGGTTTTGTAATACATATCAGAGTGAATATTATCTTGACTAAGTGATTTAATATTATAATACAGGTAAAGCAAGGGTGTATTATTTTGGTTATTTAAAATTTACATAGATTTGTGTAAAGAAACTATAGAGGTCAATGGGTACCAAAAAAATGTTGAACGGGAATGTATACAGATTGTTGACTGCTGTATGACATAGTAGTGTTGGCAAAGAATGAGAATGAAGAGTTTGATAAGTAAATTGTATGAGAGATGTGGATGTGGAGAGAAAGGTCTGAAAATAAATGTTCCAAATTTAAAAGTGATGGTGATAGAAAAGTGTGAGAGGAAAAGTAAATGCAATATTTGGGTGAGTAATGAAAGAATAGAGCAAGCTTAAGAATCCTGCTATTTAGGTAGTATTTTCTCAGATTGTCGATGAGATACAGGGATACTGAAATATGTGTAGTGATAGGAAACAAAGTCAATGTGGCAGTAAAACGTATATACTCAAACTAAACAGTATCAAACTATATACTTTACGTTAGTTGTATAAGTACAGTGTATTTGGTGCCATTCGACATTCCATTTAATATTTATATGAAGAAGCATAATGATATGTGTGTATTATTTAATTTTTCATGTTATATTGGCAATTATTATTTTATTACGAACGTCCTGAGATTGATCCTTGAGAGATCCTTTGGGCAGTTCCTTCTTCGTCACTATGTGATGTCGCGTTCATAAAAAAATTAAGAAGATTTCGATCTTCTGGTGTAGATGGCGCTTGATGGGAACTTATTTTGTCCCCCATAACAGCGTGGATGGAGGTGGGATCGAACTGAATTGAACTGTCCTGAGAGTATTATATTATTTTGTATTACACATTCATTTTACACTGTAAAACTTGAATTTATTTCTATGTCTTCCCAGCAACCAGAATATGTAAGTGAAATGTGTTAAAGAGGCAGTAAGTGAAAACTACACTTCACAACCTTTTTAAAAAAATGGGTTTAATAGGAATCAAATCTGCAATTAATCTATTTATGAACTCCTTCCAGGCCCACACGACAACATCAATTGTTCCATTGTGTTAATCAAATAATCAACTACGAATATTCCTACAATTCATCTATTGTTAGGCTGTTCAGAATATGTAATCAGTATACCATAGACACTCGAGACATTTTGGAAGCAATTTTTCTTGATTCTATATTTCTGCAAATGTTTTGTAGTGATTTGTCAGATAGTTAAATTTTTATAACTATTATTTTATGTAAAAGGAAAAATAAGTAAATAAAACACTTATTTTATATTTTTGTGTTCACCATAGGTTTATTTTTGGGATTACAACCGGTTTCGAAGACCACCATCTTCATCGTCAGGTAAAGATAAACTAAATTGCTAAAAATATATTTCCTGTAATCAAGGGGGGGGGTGGGGTGGATTTTAAATAGGAAACATATTAAGCAGAGGGCTATTATTGATATCCAGACCCTTACTTGCCCGAAAGATTCACATTAATTTTTCCCCGCCCCATTTACCATTGTATCACATCTCTCCTCACTTCTCTCCCCCTACCTCATTCCTCTTATATTATTTACGCTTGTACAGGAAATATATTTTTAGCAATTTAGTTTATCTTTATCTGACGATGAAGACGGTGGTCTTCGAAACCGGTTGTAATCCCAAAAATAAACCTGTGGTGAACACAAAAATATAAAATAAGTTTTTTATTTACTTATTTTTCCTTTTACATAAAACATGGCACCATAAAGTGAAACTATAGTCTTTTCCAAGATTCAAGAAACTATTATTTTATTTATGTATTTGTTTATCTTTATTATTTTCTTATATATTGTACTTGAACAAAAATATGCCACAATCATGTATTCAAATAAAATTAAAATAAACACAAGCATTATATGGTATACTCGTATTCATAGGATGGCTGAAAATCCTCCTCAATTGCTAGAATTGTCGTTCATCATATAACGTTTATCATTTTTATTATTGAATAACTTGCTGATATGTCCTTTTGTTGGTTTTCTGATCATTGAAACGGTTACATTGATATGAGTATGTACTCGTATTATTTAGAATAATTCAGGTTTCTTGAGTAAATGCGAAATTACTCAGTACTCCAATATTCTGTAGTTTTATTTGATTTGCGAGTATTTGTGTTTTTGATAATGTCAATTTTGATAATTTCAAATTACAATTTTTATTCTTGTTTCAGTTCTTTGATGAACATTTTGTTTTGTTATGTGGTTCAACCAACGACCTCCTTGGTCTAGTTGGTAAGACACTTGTCTCCCAAGCAGGAGGTTACGGGTTCGTTTCCTTTGATTTTTTTAAATGGAATTCCACTCTGGTTTCCACTTAAGGCTTCTTTTAAAATTCGTTATTCCATACTTCAACTACAATCTACTATGAAACATTGGGATGTAAACAATTAACAAGTTATAGAGATAGAGCAACCACAAGTTACTATGATACATAGGGATGGGAACAATTAACAAGTTAAAGAGGTAGAGCAATCACAAGCTACTATGATACACCATAATCTAACACTATTCAAAGGATCCTTCTCATACTCAGCCAGCAAGTTATAGAGGTAGAGCAACCACAAGCTACTATGATACATAGGGATGGGAACAATTAACATGTTATAGAGGTAGAGCAACCACAAGCTACTATGATACATAGGGATGGGAACAATTAACATGTTATAAAGGTAGAGCAACCACAAGCTACTATATTACATATGAATGGAAACAATTAAAAAGTTATAGAGGTAGAGCAACCACAAGCTACTATGATGCATAGGGATGTAAACAAATTTATCAAGTAGTGCTAGTCAAATCCTGCTTGGGATAGAGGTCGTGAGAAGAAGAGGTAGAGGTTGTCTTAAGAAAATATGAATGGATTGAGTGCCAGAAGATTTTCAGTTGCTGATAGTCATTCAAGACCTGGCCCATAATAGGAAACTCTGGAAAGGGAAAATTCGATAAACTGACTTCACATAGGGGGAAAGACCTAGAAAGATGCTAGATTAATTGGTTACACTGACTGAAAATGGATGATCCAAAATATTGAAAGGAAAAGACATAAAATTGAAGGAATGAGGATTCTATATGAAGAATCTACAACATTAATTTAAATAGTCAATTACACGTATAAAGCTCTTCCAGGCAGCTGTTCCGACAAGATTACGCAAGCCTAAATTCGCCAAAAAAATGGACTCCAGGATGAAGAAGACGAAATAGGGCTTTCAGGTTCCTTCTACTCCACCTAAAAACTTGTATTATTGAAGTAATTAAATTATAATCTTTATTTTTGGTAAGAAATAAACATACTTTGGTACATAGTCACCATCTAAAGTTAAGTCTTTGCCTGGTGGCACACAATTGTCGCCCATACAATTGACAATTTCAAAGTGTTTGGTCCACCGCTTCAGCACTCGACTGTTGTTAAATTGTTTCCCTAGTTTCTTACATTCCGGACACCAGGATTCGTGTAAGATGTACATGATGAATTTGTCTTCCTCACCAGCTTTTACTAGAGCCGTGTCCAGGTCATCGCACCAATTGTATTGATCACCAAAACCATGTCCTTGCTCGTTACTTAGAACTCCGACAGCGTGCAAAAGAACTGTCAAGGCGAATACATTTCTCAAACCTTTCATGACTTCGATCACTGTTCGTGTCAAATACTCGTATTAATCAATTTTGTTCAAAATCTTTTGTTTAGTGTTACAGGTATCGTTTAATGCGTCAGATATTCTTGTTTATCGCGTCAGATATACTTGTTTATCGCGTCAGGTATTTTTGTTTACTTTTTCAAACATTTATTAAATTAACGTAGTTGTTTAAATTTCGCGTTGGCCGAGCGGCCGTCGCAATACTTCAGTTTTAAATACCTTTTTCAGACTGTCCGCTATTCGTGATGGAAGAATGTTTTATTGGAATTTATCGTTTTTTCCACATGACGACAAATTAACTAGTGGTAGATAAACACTTGTATTTTACAATGACACGCTTATATTATATTATCGATGTGAAAACCCCGTCAAAATTGTCAAGAAATTAATGTAACTTTCAAAAATAAAATGTTTTTATTTATTTAATTTACGACACAACAGTGTCTTTTACAAACAAATACACACATGACAAGTTAATAAAAACTAGTTGCAACCCGTGAAATATTCACGGAAGTAAAACAAATTCTACATTTATGAAAATATATATTCATAAATGTAAAAATTGTTTATATATATATCATTTATACATCGTCCCCTTTTACACCGGTTCAAAAATTGTTAGCTAGGTATTTAAAATTCGTTCAGTTATCATGGACCCACCGAGATTCAAATTTCGAATTACTTTCGGAGAGAATCCAAGTATTCGACAGCCGTACGGGTTTTGGCCTATTTATACTATGATAGTTAAAATTATTAACAAAAATACAAAACATTATCTTAAACTAACCTTTAGATACAAAAAGCAGTAGTAATAATAACAAAGTAATTATAAACTAATTGTTTGAAATTATTTAATATTAATATGTATATTTAAATTCAATATTACCAAATTTAGCCAAGTAGATTTACGTACCTGGGAAACACATATTTTGTAGTGGTAAACATCTTAGATATGTTATTAGTAGAACGACGCGTTCTCACGGTTCAAGTTTAGTTGACCGATTATAGTTGATCAACAAAAGTTGAATACAGGCCCGTTCTCACGGTTCAAGTTTAGTTGACCGATTAAAGTTGATCAACAAAAGTTGAATACGACTTGAGTCAGTTTTTGTTCACACGGTTCAATAGAAACGTGAAAAAAAAACAGATTCAAGTCGTGTTCAACTTTTGTTGATCAAATTTAATCGGTTAACTAAAGTTGAACCGTGAGAACGGACCTTTACATAGAACAAGAAGAATTGGATTTTTCGAAAATGTTATGGATAGATCTTTAAACTTAACAAGCACATGGGCTAACTTGTAGCTGAAGATGCAAGTTACTTTGCAGAATCGAAACATTCCACATGTGCATGCAGGGTTATTCAACTCCAGAGGCGAAGTATTATCCTTATTTGTCCTATGAATATCTACGACCTACGTAACCTAGTTGGTAAGACGCCTATCTTTCAACCCGGGAATTGCAGGAACGATTCCTGCCGTTACCCGATTTTTGTAACAGGGTTTCAGTCTGATTTTACTTAAGGCCTCTTTAAAAATCTTTCTGACTGGCTGGGAGAGATTGCTATATGACAATTACCCCGCCAGGTTGTTATTGTATAAAATGAAAACTTTAGAATATCCGCTAACTGTTTGCTATAACTCTTTTAAGTAATTTTGGAAGGGACAGATATTGATATAAAATATTTTCGAATTTACAAGTCAGAAGTGAATGAGATGTGTAGAAGAGGTAGACCGAGGTATACATGACTGGATCAATTGAATATAATTTTGAAAGAAGGTTAAATGAAAAATGCGAATAATACGAGGCATATCCAGAAAGTAAGTGTACTGAATTTTTGTAGGTTACAATTTTTTTTATTTAAACAAAAAAATTACGTGGTTACCGTAGTACATATGTAAGCTATTTTTCGACATAGTCGCCATTCCTCTCAATGCAGGTGGTGAAGCGGGGTATCAACTTTTTGATGCCTTCCTCGAAGTAGTTTCCCGCCAACCCCTCCGTCCACTTCTCCACCTCCTCCTTTACCTCCTCGTCGGTTGAAAACCTTTTTCCACCCATGTGCAGCTTCAGGGAGATAAAGATATAGTAATCTGAAGGTGCTAGGTCAGGGGAATGCGCGGGATGGTTCAGGACATCCCATTTAAACGAGGCGAGCAGTTCCTTCGTGGCGTTGGCCGTGACTGGTCTGGCATTGTCGTGCAGCAGGCAGACTCCCTTTGTCAGCATGCCTCTCTTCTTGTTCTGAATCGCCCTCCGCAATTTTTTTAGGGTCTCACAGTATCTTGCAGAGTTGATGGTGTCCCCTTGAGGCATATATTCAATTAAAATTATGCCTTGATAGTCCCAAAACACGGATGCCATGATTTTCTTGGCTGAAATTGTGGTTTTGAACTTTTTGGCGGAGGGTGAAGAGGTGTGACGTGACCGTTTTTAAACTCGCGACACCACTTGTACACACTCGTACGATTCATAGCTTTATCACCATATGCAGTTTTCACCTCATTATAAACCTCAACCGGAGGTTTTCCCCTTCCAAACGAGATAACGGATGACGCCGCGTATTTCGCACTTGGCGGGAGATTGGATTGACAATTTTCACGAAACGTGTTGTCGCGTCGACACTTCTCAACGTACTGACCTCGAACCGGTCTCGTTGCGGAGGGGAAGGGTCAGGCTACACGGAAGTGTAGCCAACATGTCGAAAATAAAATCCATCCGGTCGTGAGAGCCTCAGTACACTTACTTTCTGGATACGCATAGTATTATACATGACAATGAGGAAAAAAGCGTTAAGATAGTTTGGAATCTGAGAGAATGAATGACTAAGTCAGCATAAAAACCAGAAGTGTAAGATGTTCGTGGAAGAATTAGACCGAGGATAAAGTGGCTGGATTGAATGGACAATATATTTTAAGATAACCTAATGAGATATACGAATAATAAAATATTGTACATGATGTGATGTATGAATGTAGATTGGGCGAAAGTAGCATTTTTTTTATATAAAGGTCTGGATATCGGGTATTTCTGTCTACCCACAAGGGGACACAGTGTGATATATCTTTGTAAGTTTTAGCTATTAAGATTTGTAACATAGAAATAAAATAAAAAACGTGCTGTGCATGGGCTATGAACTTTGATAATTTATACGTGTTCAATAAACTTCAATTACTCGGAATCGTTTTTATTTGAAAATATTTTATTTAAATAAAATTATATAAAAATAATGATTATTTTTAAATAAAACATCAACTTTTATGAACTTTATTTTTATAATACTTGAATTTAATACAATTTAATAAATAATTTTAAATAACATACACGTGTATCATAACATACACCATAAGAACATTACTTTGTCTCTGGAGTTGAGTAATCCTGCATCAACGTGTAGAATGCATCGATTCTGCAAAGAAACTTGCATTTCGTGCTGCAAGTGAGCCCATTTGTTTTGTTAAATTTTAAGATTTATCCATAAAATTTTCGAAAAATCCAATTATTCTTGTTCTAAGTAAAGATACTTCACTAATAACAAATCTAAGTACTTTACCACTGTAAAATGTGTTCCACAGTAACGTAAGACGACTATTATAAAATAATTTTAAACAATGACTTTGTTATTATTGCTGTTGCTTTTTGTATCTACGTGTTAGTTTAAGATAAAGTATTTGTATTACCTTGCCTTATGTGCATTTATTTGTAAAAGGCACTGTTCTATCGCAAATTAAGTAAATAAAATCATATTCTACGCATTATACGAGTATTATGGGTTTGCTTAAAAATTATGAAGAATGTTGCTAATTTATCGTTCAACATATTTATTCAGCTGTTGCTAACATTTACGTCAATTTTACAAAAGAACTGTTCAATATAATAAAATAAAATTTGTCTTAAATATTCTACTAATTGAATCTTACAAAATAAAATTTTCACCCGTTTAATCTGTGTATTGACAGGAAAAGCAAAGCTAAACCTTAACAAAACACAACCATTATCACATTTAGTATGTTTAAATAAAGTTTTTTTTAAATACGGATGATATATTCGAATTGGTTGATTGACTGTCAGCGAAAAAAGAAAAAAAAGCGAATAGGACTCAAAATATTCTCAAAATAAAATCATAAATACTCGTATATAATTATGTTCATAACATACAAACCACAATACGAAAAATGAAAATAAATAAGCAGTAATATTAAAATTAATGAGAAGACAACGCAACACACAATCCCCGATTCACCGCCATCGAAAAGAGAAAAAGCAAACAAGAGTCAAAATCACAACGAAAAAATCACTAACTATTTTAGAAGGTAAAATTTCTCTTTCAAGAGCAGGGACAACTCATTCCAGCATTTGCTGGCTGAGTATGAGAAAGATCCCTCGAATAATGTTAGATTATGACTTGGGATGATTAAAAGAGTTTCTCTGCTTCTAGTTTCATAGCCGTGACACTCTAGCCTAATTGAGTTTTTCAAAGAGATAAGGTGGCATTTTTGTCTCGATAATTTTATGCATGAGTACGCTTAATTGAAGAAACCGTCATTGTTTCATATCAATCATTTTAAAAGATCTCATAAAAGGGGAGATACGTCATCTGGAAGGGACGTTGAAACAATGCCTACAACAAGCATTTTGTAATATTTGCAACTTTTTTCCGTTTTCTTTAAAATGCAAATTTATGAAAATTAAAACGGAAATCGTGGAAGAGGAAGATCAATGATAGTATTGTTGGGTCAAGTGAATGATATTTTGAAAGAAGGAAACGTATAATGTCAGAGAAATCGATGGAGTTGTATGAGAAGTGTTTGGATGAAAAAGGGGTGAAGGATGTGTGTCGAGATAGAAAAGTCTGGCGATCTGTCCTATCTACCTACTCCAACAGGGAAATGCCTTTCAACATGTATGTATATGTGTATATATGTAAATATCAGGGTAAGAGTTATTTTATCTGACTCTTCAATGTATCTCTTACATTAGATCTTTGAGATAAGCGAACAATCAATTAAGTAAATTTTCATATAAAAAAACACTTCCTTGAATTTTGGCTTACCTTGGTAGATAATTTTGGCTTACCTTGGTAGATAATTTTGGCTTACCTTGGTAGATAATTTTGGCTTACCTTGGTAGATAATTCCCGTCTGGCGAATATAACTTATTCACTTTCCTTGTATTACTGCAAGTCAACATTATCATTTTCTTGCTCAACTCGTGAATCTCTTTACTCTCTGCAAACAGCTCTCCTATCTCATAGCATCGATCACACCAATACTCTTGTACGACGAGCATTATGCTCTTGTTAAATGATATTCCAGTGCTTAAAGCCTTGTCCAAATCATAAAACCACACGAAGTCATTTCCGAATGCATTGTGCATAAGTTCTTCAAGACCAAATATACAAGGCACGTCATAGAAGCAATATATTGTGAAGACCACCAACAACACTAGTGATTTACCCTTATTCATTTTATCGCGTAGTTCTTGCAGAAAGTTTTAAGACTCGTTCTCGACTTGTCTGATAATACAGTTATATTTATTTTTTATTAATTATGTATTTTTTGTTTGGGTCGTATTTTTATAAAGACTTCAGGGAAAAGTATTGTCTCGAAATAAATATCTTTGCAGGTGTAAAACAACGTGTCAAATGATGCAAGTTTTATCATTTTGGTATTTTATGGTTTTAGTGTGCATTGTGTTTTTATATCCGTATCAATATTTAATTTTTAGTGTTAACGTCAATCATAGGATGGTTACAATGTTTCGTCTTGTTTCGAGCTGATTTTTTTATATAGACTATTAAACCTTTGATGGTCCGTTTCGAGTTTGATTCTAAATAGTAGGTACTCGAAAAAAATAATAATATGATCTTCAGGATGGTAAAATTATCTGAGAACGGTGTTACGAATTCCATGGACCACAAGACAAACTCACACCTCCATTATCGAAAAACTGAGAATCATCGCCAGATTGTCGACAATATGTCTTCGACGAGTATTTCAATTCTTTGGGCACATTGTTTGTGGCCAAGGAGATAGTTTGGAGAAGTTTGCGGTTACTGGAGGCGTGGAAGGATGACGCACAAGAGGAATATTCTTAATACGTTGGACTGACCAAGTGAAAGATGCAACTGCTTTTGCATCTTTGCAATGCAACAACTTTTGCATCTTTGCAATACAAAGATGCAAAAAAGATGCAACAACTATCATTAACAACTGCCCTTCGAGCCGCGTAGTGCAGGGATGGATGGAGAGGAGAGGCTATCATGGGAATCACGATGCTCAGTCATGAGCTACACGACAGGGTGGATGGTAACATTACTAACACGTGTGATGACGATCCGTGAGTTCCGTGCCTAAACTCAAGTGGTTTCAAGCCCGAAGGCTCAATGAATGTGACCAATTTTAATGCTTTTGACCCCGTGCATGCTCTTTAATATGTCTAAATATATAAATAGGCCAAAACCCATACGATGGTTGTCGTCAAAGAAAGAATACGAGAATTGAATTTTGAATACAAGAGAGCGAGAGAGGAATACTTGGATTCTCTCCGAAAGTAATTAGAAATTTGAATCTCGGTGGGTCCGTGATAACTGAACGAATTTTAAATACCTAGATAACAATTTTTGAACCGGTGTAAAAGGGGACGATGTTTAAATGATATATAAACAAATTCTATATTTATGAATATATATTTTTTTCATAAATGTAGAATTTGTTTTACTTCCGTAAATATTTCACGGGTTGCAACTATAGTAGTATGTCCAAATCACGAATTCGGATGTATTGCTCGGTATCATAAGAATAAATAATTAAAACGAGTATAAAAGAACTACAAGTATTAAAAATTAAACAGGTATGATTTTTCGTTATCCATTTCTCGAAGTTTTCTAAATAAGGTTGACAAATAAGCGTTTTTTAGCATTTTATATTCATGTTTGATGATATTGTTTTTTTTATTTATTTATTTATTTTATTTATTTATTGTTTAAAAACAGGCTTAGCCCAATTACTTTGATAAATACAAGACATTAAAAAAGAAGAAAAATTACATAGAAAAAAATAAAAAATTATATAAAATAAAAAATAATGTATATGCATACATACGAGTATATATACTCGTATACACACAAACATATGATACACACACATTCACAGTCACTTAAGTACGTTGATGAGTGCTTTCTAAAGCGCTCAATCTAAGAAGAAAATTTACTTTTGCTTTTGGTAATGGTATATGAAACATGTCAATATCCGAAGCAGTCCCTTTCAGAAGAGTTAAGGCCCTTCCAACAGGCATAGCGGCTGGAAGACCCGTTCTTGCGTATGTTATTGAGAACAGTTCTTGCCGGCGCAGTCTAGTGTAATTGTTAGGAACATTTAACGCTAATCTTTGTAGTACTATAATTCTGGACAGCTCACGACTCCTCGAACGAGTTTGACAACGTATACCAGGAGACGCAGATCTCTTCTTACGCTCAAGGATTTATACCCGAGCATGCCCAGCAGAAACTGAGTAGGATAAAGCCATGGATAGACACCGAACTCTCTCATATAGATATATCGTAGATATTTTTTTTGTACTTTCTCCACCATGAGTGAGTTCTGCGCCCCCACCGGGCTTCAAATGGAAGCATTGCTTTCTAGTTTGCTACGGATCAATGAATTAAACGACGTTTTGAGCATCAATTGATTTTCAAACGACTTAGAGATTCTCATTACAAATCCTATAATTTTATAAGCTGAGTTATCGTATAATCATAATAATATATAATACTTATACCGGAGAGTGAAAGTTAATTACAGTGTATGATAAGTAGCTTCTAGCCAACACAATCAGAACAAAGACCCTTATTTAATTATCCGAGTGATCGACGCGAGATCCCCGCAGGAAATCGCATGCCACGAAGGCCGCCTAAAATGTGGAGAGACAGACAGCTGGTGATTTACTTCACAGGAATGATTTTCGCAACAAAACACATACAAGATTTTCTTTATGAAAAAGAAAATACGTAAATTGTATAAGTAATCTAAAGAAAAAGATCTCTGTAGAAATGTTGTAGAATCTTAAGTCATGATAACTGAAATGTGTGAAAGGAAAAGTAATTGCGAGATTTAGGTAAATAATGAAAGATTTGAAAAAAAAATCGCTATCTGCTTTGGCGTCTCTGCATCTCTTTCCCAACCGAACCGGACGCCTCGATTTTACTGATAAGATTGCGAATTGCTATGACACTTGGTACATACATAACATACATACCATCGCGCCATTTTCCTGTCGGGGTAGGCATAGAAGACAGAGCGCTACACTTTCCTATGTCGACACACATCCTTAACCGCCTTTACATCTTACAACTTCTACAATTACTCTGACTTTCTACGTTTCCTTCTTTCAGAATATCATTCTTTTGATTTAACCACACTTTCCTTGGTCTTCCTCTTATACACCTTCCACTCACATATGCAATGTATGTCTGTTTTATTAGTCTTTTTTTTCATTCATTCGATCGACATGCCCAAATCATCTCAACGTGCACTCTGCATTTTACTTGACACATTAGCCTTAAGTTCACATACATCCCTAATAACTTCATTCCGTAATCTGTCATGCATTGTCACTCCATGTATTGCTCTCAATGCAAGAATTTCTCCAACATTTATTCGGCTCCTCTCAGTATTTTTCCACGTCCACGTTTCACTCCCATTCACAAAAGTTGGCACATGATTACGATAAAAATAACACGAAGTTTGCGAATCGTATCTACGAGTATACTAGAACGCGATTTTTTGTATATTTTCCAATGTTTTCTGGTCTTATAATATTTTTCTTCATTATTTTGAATATTAAATTATTTGATTTACTCGTAGATAGTAAAATTCAAATATTCTTCAATTGAACTTTGTGTTTAGACTTATTTTTGTTTGATGGTGAATTGAACTTATTTTTATTGTTAATTAAATGTTTCTAATAAAATTATATAATTAATTCTAGATAAATTGTAAATTGCCCACAGGGTATAATAAACCGCGAAATATACTTTCCTTTTACACATAGACGAAATCTACTCGATTCTTGCGGCTAGTGTTGGAAGGGCTTTTTTAAACTGATAACAACCCTGATGGTTTATGAATTAATACTACGAGTGTTTTATTCTCACACTGTCGATTGTATTTACGAGTATATATAATATGTTGACATACTCGTATATCGCACAAATTGTTCAATTATCAATAATATAATTTTTATGTCTTTGATTTTTCTTAATGGGCTAAACCGACCCTTTCTTTTGACAAGTAAATGAAAAGCATAAGTTTATCCTTTATGTGTAAAAAAATAAGTTAGTTCAGTGGATATTTCGTGGTCAAATCCCGTCTTAAATTTTTTTATTATGTACAAACCCACATAAAGCCACTTTATATTTTCTCAATTATCTCAGAACGGTTAAAATATGTGTTGTGTTCTTTTTGCACATATAGAAGTACGTTTATTTCGTTGTTTAATCTAGGGTACCCCGTACTTCTAGACAATTCTTTCTAACAGCTTTTTATTTCACAATTATCAGGTCTGTAAATATGAAACCGGATTTTTTTTATAGAAAATACACATTTATTGTTGTTTTTAGTTAAGGCATTAACGTTGTGGAGGTTTAAAGACATTGTAATTTATTTTATCAAACACTGTTTATTCTAATTTTTTGTAACGGTATAACCTTACCGGTTTCAAGGCTTTCACCTCATCTTCAGGGGAGCACAAACATGACTTGTTTATTGTATGAAAATGGTAAAAAATATGTTATTCAAAGTATTGCCCATCGCTAGCTACACAGTTTTCCCATCTCTCTGGCAATTTGTGGATGCCACGCCAAAAAAAACTATTGCTCTTTTGAGGCAAACCAATCATCGAGCTATTTTCGTACATTGTCGAAGAAGTGAAGTGCTGCTCAGTAATTGTTAGCATTTTCGCTTAGCAAGCTGACACCTCATGTTCAATTCCTGGTGGATTAAATTCTGTAGTGGTTTTAGTCTTGGACCCTAATCATCGGAATTTACTTTTCTGTTACATTTAAGCTATTTATTATTATTTATTATAGCGCTATTAAGTAAAATAAAAATGGCGGTATTTAAAAATCTCCTTAGCGATAGGTTGCATCAGATTTTCTCGATCATCTTGGATCTTTGATTTCTTTCTCGTAATCGTCCAACAGCCTCTAATTACGGAAAAAAAGATAACCACCGCCACTCCGTCTCACTTCTTCCCGTCGACCAATACCAAAATCTGAAGCAAGTTGACAACAGACCGACCATCGATAAATGTCGGTCCCGTTGGACGAAGTGTAAAAAACGTAAAAAAACATTCATCTAATGGGCGACCCTTACGGTGGAGTACCTGGGTTCACCCTACCTCTGAAAGAGTAGTGAGCTCTAAATACAATAGTATCAAATGTGGAATGGGCCGCACTGTATACGATATGCACAAGTGAGGCCTAGCAAAATCACCTTTATATGAGTGTGGGATGATATAGACCATGGACCACGCTGCTAACAGTTACCCACTGTATGCGATTCCTAGTGGTTTGTATAGTAGGAGCAAACTAATACCAGACGCTGTGACCTGGCTGTGACCGCATGCAGAACAAGCGAGGATTTTGTAATCGGAACATTGGATTTGATCTGTCAAGATTGCGCGCTTGTTGACGTGCAACAGTTTGCACATATAAAAATAATACACGTACAAGCATCTTCCATTCACAGAATGGCTGACAATTATGTCGATCACGAGGGATTGCTTATAATGCACATATAACATAAAACAGCTTTATGAGTTTATAGTTTTTCTTTCTCGCCAGAATTACCACTATTATTTGTAAATTTTATTTACATAATTTAATTTCAAATATAGGTTATTGAATAAATTTGCATTCCATGGGATGTTTTTATTAATTTCCAGTTATAATAACGTTTCAAGTAACCATTTAAGCGTATGTGATATAAATGCTTCGAATGTTATTAAAACCAGGATTTTAATTATACATTAATATTTGTCATGTAATCATTTCATAGGCAATTTCCTGAGATATCGTAAAAAAATTACTTTTGAAGTATTTATATCTTGTTCGTGTTTTTGAATGAATTCAACAGGAAGTAATTTCAAAGTAATATTTTATAGACTTTTTAGGTGTAAAAATAAAAAAAAAACCTTTTTACAATCGAACAAAGAATTGCAGGAAGCAAGAATCGCACTACAGGATGGAAGATAACTTTTTTGCTATTCGAGCTTGATGGTTAGTGGTTTTTATGCGTGATTCCTATAATGCTTTGTTACTCGTAAGAGTTAGTGCAGAATAAAACGAATGCCTATGAACATCTTCTGCCGTATTGGCAATAATTATTTGATAGTATCATTTACATGTTCCTTGTTTTTTTTTATGATGACATAAAGATCTAACTTTATTATAGTTTAAGTTAATTTCAACTCATATTTCAAATAAATGAGGTACGCCGTAGGATCTTCTTTAGCTTTCGCTCCTTTAAAGTGTTGCAGAAGGGAAACCAAAGTTTTACTGTGGTTAACACTGTGGAAATTCATGTTATTCTCATATAATTGAAAATTGAAACACTGTTTAACCTAACTAGTTTCAAGTTATACGCGACTCATCTTCAGGGATACCCCGAACTGACTCAGTTCAACTGTTCTTAAATTGTGATGGCAGATAAAGATGCCCTGATAAACAACTTGGCGTGAAATGTCCAAAAATGTATATGGTAAAATGTACACAACCGCGGATTCCTCGATTTGAATCCCAGTAAGAGTATTAGTTGGTCCTTAAAGCTCAAAACCAAATTTCCAAAGTCAAAAACGAACTCTTTACCAGACTGGATCCCTTTTTTTTTGGTACTATTGGAAAGAGAATCCGAAAACCCCGGGCGGAAGATCAGCGTCATACTAACTAGGTCACGAAGGTCGTCCTAATTAGTATGACGCTGATCTTCCACCCGGAGTTTTCGTCATATATCTTCAATCCACAATGTCAGTTTACGCGTTTCTTTAGCATTTATTCAGCTCTTTTCAGTCTGGTTCCACGTCCACGATTTACCCCTATACCAGTTGGCACTAGAACGTATTTTTATTGATCTTATAAGGCGTAGAAGAGTGATCACACCCAAGTTAAGAATAACCGACGCGGTAGAAAAGGACTTTCGTGCCCTGGGAACGACGATTTGTAGACTTTAATCCCGGTAGGAGTATTAGTGGGCTCTAAAAGCTCAAAAACTTATTTCCAAAGTCGAAAACAAGGCATACGTTTAACAATGCACACTGAACGTTTGCTTTTTTGATGAGTGGGTTGCTATGTTTTGCTTTGCTTATTGTGTGTAAGAATTTTTCGTCTACACCTTTTTTTAATCTTTCCGCATTTGCATGTGAGGTTCGGGACGCAAAGAGACTGAACCTGAAAAATCGACTAGATATGTCTATCCTTACGTCGTAGACCGTAGGTCTTCCTTTACGTCCGTATAACGTTCGAGATTTTTTTAAATAACATATCAGTTTTTAAATTACATATCGAAGCAAGGGCGGACACTGTCAGGACAAAAAATATGCTAAGGACAACGAAAATGAGAACTCTACGCGCTATTGCTGGGAAGACTTTGCGTGATCGTGTAAGGAACACCACAATCCGAGAGGCTTGTGAGGTCCAAGATGTGGTCAGATGGGGACGACAGCGTCGACGATACTGGTACCAACATGTACAGAGAATGAATTCCACAAGAATTCCATACATAGCTCTGCATGGGTTGCTGGATGGACGGCGTTCACCAGGGAGACCCCCGAAACGATGGAGAGATAGCTGGAGCTCAGAATCACAGGAGGACAATCCTGCAGTAACAGACTCTTGAGTCTATATAAAGTTTATGGTGAAGAAGAAGATATCAGTGCGTGTATTAAATAATGTACTCTCATATATTATGCTTTTAGTCGTATGTATATTTTATGATGAGGTGTATGGCCGCGCGGTAACGCATTGGACTTATGATATATGCGGATGGTTGCCGGTTTTAGCCCCGCGCTATGATACTCCCTTCGAATGAAACAGGTTTTTTTCCACGTATTATTCGGGGGTATAATGATATCTATAACTTCGGTCATATTTAACATATTAAAAAAAAAGCATGTCGGTGTGCCCCGATCGTCTCACTTCAGGTGTCATCGGATCCAGTACAGCGGGCGGGGTGAATTTTCTGATATGCAACGGTTCACTCACTTAAAAAATAAACAAACTCGACAGCACAGCTTCGCTTTCCAACGGCGATGGGATCCTCGACCACGATGACGGCGATATTTTATTTGTAAATAAGTACTAGCTCTTACCTTGGGCAATAACTTCCATCGGGGGCGTATTTTGAATCCAATTCTTCGTTTGAGTCCATCACATTGACAAAAATGATTTTTTCGTTCATCTCTTCCATTTGCGGACTATCTTCGAATTCCTTAGCCAGAGCGATACTTTTCGGGCACAACATCATCTGGACGACCAGCATGATCGGTTTGTTTTCTTCTTTAGCGAGATTCAAAGCAGTTGGCAAATCTTTTTGCCACTCGTATTGTATCCCATAACCGTGGCTGTAGTCTCCGTTTATAATTGAGACAACCATAAAGAATATTATGATTTTTATAAAAGTCTGCATTTTCTTGTAAACCTTGTACCTTTGTATATTGTTTTATTGTATAATACTGTCAACTTCTGCTTGCTATATTGCGTTGGTTTTTCTTTTTAATTTATTACAATGTATACATTGTCTTACTTAGTATTTATATGTATTGTTTAACATACTATTATAATCTCACGTTTAATATTTTATATTTGCTATAAATATTTTAATACTAATAACACTTTTTACTGTTGTACTGGGATACTGAAAAAACGTCCTATTATCTTTTCCTTATTTATGCTACGAATTCATTCGTATCAAAAAACTTCTTTTTATTTGTTCGATAACAGCTTGTTTGCGTGTATTATACTGCATTACACTTTTTTTACACGGTGAATTTATTACCTTGTGAAAATCTATTCCAACCGATCAGAAAGATATTTAAAGAGGTCTTAAGTGAAAACCAAACTGAAATTCTTGTTAAAATGCTGGGTTCGAATGTGAATTGAATCCGCAACCCCCGAGCTGGAAGACAGGCGTCTTACAAACTAAGTCACGGAGGTCGTCACATGTGTTTTTCATTTTACATGTATTATAATATCGCTATTTTTGTTATCAGCAGCTTAGATCTGTAGAATATTGAGCTTTTGAATTTGAAACTAGTGTTCTGTCATATATGTGTACTTCCTTTTCCTCATTTTGATGTTCACTAGTCGTTGTGGAACGATTGATCTATTTTCAGTATATTTATTGTAATAAATTTTTATTTATTTTCTCTTTCATACACTTTTTTAAATACGTTTTTGAATTCTAAAACACCTTGCGAAGAGGCTTCTTGTTTGTTCATGTTCAGATTAAAGAGAACCTCCCCAAATGAGAAATTAGTATAGAGAATACAGCTACTATTAGAACGAGATGCGCTACTTTTACCCCAATACTTAACAACAGTGCATAAATGTTGCATAATCTCAGAAGATAATTGGCATATCTTTCAAACAATCGGAAGTTGAAAAATGCCCGAAAGTGAAAAATCAAACTCCGCCGAGAAACGATATCGAAACTTTCGGATGGAAGAAAATGTTCGACTCGTATGTTACGGATGCGGCGATATAATATTTTATATATATCGCTGTTAGAATACTGTATTTATTTACTTTAGTTTTAATTTACTCTCCCTGTCCGGGTAGGTAGAGAAGACAGAGCATCAGATTTTCGTATCTCGCCACACAGCCTTAATCTCCTCCATATTCATAATACTTCTACGATTTCTCTGACATTCTACATTTCCTTCTTTCAAAATATAATTCACTTAATCCAACTATACGTTCCTTGGTCTTCCTGTCAAACACCTTCCACTCTCATTTGCACTATATATTTATTTTGTTAGTCTCTCTTCTTTCATTCGTTCTACATGCCCAAATTTTCTCAGCGTGCTATTTTTCATCTTACTGAACACATCAGCCTTAAGTTCACATTCATCCCTTATCAGATCATTCCGTATTCTGTGAAACATTGTCTCAACAACATTTTCACAGAATTTATTCAGCTTCTATCAGTAATTTTCAACGTCCACATTTCACTCCCATACGTCAAAATTGGCACCAAAATACTATTACGTATCTTAGCAAATTTTGATTCTGTCCGGTTCAAATATACTCGTATATGTTTTAGTACCCCATTGACTGCTTCCTACCGCTACACGCCATGAATCTAGGTTAAAAATTAACTTATCTTAATTCATTATTGCAAACCTCTGTAGCCTAGTTAGTAAGACTTCCACCCCGGGGTTCGGGTTCGCTTCTTGATAATTTTCGAAAAAAAAAGAGTACCAGTCTTATAAAAGAGTTCGTCTGGTAACAATAGCCACAGGCGCTAGTGACAATTTGGATACGTTAAATATAAGTTGTCAATTTGGATAAGTCAACCTGTGTATTCTTCAGCATTTATTCGACTCCTATCAGTCATTGGCGATGATGATGATGGTGTGTATATAGTTTGAATTCTAAAAGTAATTTTAACCTACCAGGAAGCAGAGTATGAGAAACTTGCGGCTTATTCTTCATTCTTTCCCATTTCGTCTATTCATTCTGTTCTCTACATCCTGAAAATCTCACATTAAACATAACTAAAATGCTTTTTTTTACAACTGTGATTTTTGCGTATTTTAATTTATTTTTCAATATGCACCTCCGTATCGCGTTTATATTATTGATAAAACAAAAACAATTATTTATAAGATAATTATTGGACACCCAGTACGATTCATACGTTGTATTAATTTTACATTGTTTTTTTATTTATTTTACCTGTGTTTACCGGTTGTAATATAATAAGTTAACATACCTAAATAAATTACTTTCTTAGATATTTTTAACTCCACTAATTTCTCATGGAATATTTAATAAAATACAATTATAATTTTCTATTTAAGAAAAGCTAGACCATAATGCACATTTTTCGCTTCCTCCATACATGCTCTCATAGAGCTTCTTTGATTTCTCTGACATTTTACCTGTCAGAGAAATTTGTCTAACCATACTTTCTTCTATACGCCTTTGTCCAACCATATTTTCCTTATCATTCACTTTGTCCAACCATATTTTCCTTATCATTCACTTTGTCCAACCATATTTTCCTTATCATTCACTTTGTCCAACCATATTTTCTTTATCATTCACTTTGTCCAACCATACTTTCCTTATCCATCCTCTATACGCCTCCCTAGAACGATTGCGCTGTTTTTCTTTTTTATAAGTCTTTCATAATTCATTCATTCTCCATTCCCAAACTATCTTGAAGTACTATTTTTCATTCTGTTTATTAGTTCAGCCTTTAGTTCCAATTGATCTTTAGTCACAATCCGTATTACTCATTTTTTGTTTATAAATTTGTATGGTACTCTTCGACATATCCGAATTGATGAACAATTCTGTCTTTCGCGTCAGTTATCGAGCCTTTGATTTAAGAACCGCTGGCAATAATAGTATCGTGGGTACTCGACTACGAGGCCCAACAAGTAATTCACAGGCCGACGTCGACGACTGGTAAGCAAATAATTCACAGTTCATCATCATACGTGTTAAAAATACTACTGTACATAGACAGTAACACTAGCTACATATTTAGTGCATGCGAGTATGGTAAACAGACGAACTCTTTAACCAAATTGGGATCCCTTTTTTGTTTCCTTTTTTTTAAGGTACCATCGGGAATCGAATCCGAAAACCCCCGGTGGAAAACTAGCGTCATACTAACTAGGTCACGAAGGTATATCGTCAATCTACAATGTTAAGTGCGCGCATTTCTATAGCATTTATTCAGCTCCTTTCAGTGTGGTTTCACGTCCACGATTTACTCCCATACATAAAAGTTGGCACTAGAATACTTATGTGAACCATGCTCTTAGTTGAGTTCAACTGTATCTGAGTTTATTTGGACTTAACAAACAAAATTATTTATGCCAACAAGACACATTTCTTGAAATATCGAATGTCTTAGTTGTTTTTGAGTCCCGTTGACTTTGTTTCCTATCAAACTCCATTAAGTGTAATTTTTTTAATATCTTTGTTTCATTTATAACTTGATTAACAAAGTTGTTAATTTTATTGACCTAGTTCAGTGGTCGGCAAACTCATTAGTCAAAAGAGCCAAATATCAACAGTACAACGATTGAGATTTCTCTTGAGAGCCAAATTTCTTAAACTTAAACTATATACGAGTAGATAGGTACACTGTTTATTAACTTAATAAAATTTAATTCAAGTTTTAAGTCTTAATTAAACTATAGGCACATTGAATAAAACTTGATATCATACTTAATAATCATCTTATTTATTGATAAAAATTAAATTGTGAGTAAGGTATCCATAAAATTAAATCATGACAATGACTGACAAACACTTAATGGGAATAATGGCCTTGCATCTCCTTGGAAAGTTTGGGTAAGTCAGGTTGTTGTTTTTAATTTTAGGCACGATTCCAGGTTCTCATCAATAAGACAATTTCTCAATTTACTCTTGATTAAGGTTCATGCTTGAAAAAGATTGTTCACATGAATATGTATTAGGTGTTAACATAAGTTGTGTCCGTTTTTTTTTTATTTAAAAATGAGCACCAAAAGTAAAACAAAATGGTAAAGGTTTCAATTTAAAAATGAGCACCAAAAGTAAAACAAAATGGTACGTCATTCGAAAGAAAATTTTCTGCTCTAAAAGATATTGTGTTTGCTTTTACGTTACATATATTATTTTATTTGATTACAAGCCTTCAAAATGGAATGTCAAGTAGAAGAAAGTTAGCATTTTCGACATCTCCTTCTGTTTGCGTTCAATCGAGGGAATAAAGCTGCTCGCGATATTTGCGAAGTGTATGGTGAAGATGCTATGAATGAAAGGACAGCTCGTCGATGGTTTTTGCGTTTCAAAGACGGTAATTTCGACCTGAAAGACATGGAGCGTTCCGGACGATCAGTGGACTTTGATGAGGACCGCTTAAACCGTATTATTCATGAAGATCCCCTTTAGTTAGGTAAAAAAGTTCATCTGGTGACAATACTTGCAAAAGCTAAGTATGTGTGTGAGTGTCTGGTAGTGTTCCTAATGCGTGCAATGACGAATCGCGAGTTTCGTGTTTACTACAGTGGTTGTAAACCTGAAGACTATATTGTCTCCTGGTCAGGCTCTTCAATATGTCTGTATCACCAATTCGGACAAATTGATGTGTACTATCCGAAAAAATAAAGTAGTCAATATGATTTACACATTTTTGACGCGGCATGGTCGTGATAACATTAATTGTTTTTAATTTAATTTATGATATATTGATTAAATCAATATTTTTATAACTTTTGTTTTATTAATCGATTTATATTGATTTAAAATACATCAAGAATCACACAATAACTTAAATATGTTTTAAGGCTTTAACCCTACAGTGCGCAATGATGCACATGTGAATCAACCAAAGTTTTTCTAAATATTTTTGTGTTGAGTGGTATAAACAACGACTCGCGCGCTGTTACTTATATGATACAATAATCTCTATGCTTTAAAACCACATAGGTTTAACAGAAAACTGTTTTACCGGTCAATTTGGCAGTTGAAGTTTGACTTGTTGCGCGTAGATGACTTTTGTGATTTGTTCTAGTTTGAAATCAAATTACTTTATTATTGGTGATCATAATCTTTTTTTTTTTCTTTTATTCTTTAGTACTCGTACATATGTGTAAAATAAGTGAAGTAAAATATATAATTTCATTTATATTATTATGTCATATAATTAACTTACAAATGCGCAGTGATTCATATATGAACGTTACTCTTTTTTTTTAAATATAAATATATAAAAACAAAAAAAAATGTTTTATTGTATTTTTCATGTTCCAGTACATATTTAATGCATAAATATATTTTTATTTTTTAAATAAAAAAAATCGCGCATTGTAGGGTTAAGTTATTGAACACTTTATATCTATAACATTTCTGTAGGCTTTCTCTCTATCGTTAGCTTTGTGGATGTGGTTCTGAATTAATACGAGTAGCATGGGATAATAATATTCAGTACCACATATTGAAGGGTTCAGTTATCGTATTAAATATTAGGAATTGCAAAAAAATTATACTGTTCTTTAAGATACAATGACTAGATTAAGATCTCGAAGATCTCTGCTAATGTAAAGAGATCTTCGAAATCCTTAATCTAGCCATTGCATCTTAAGGAACATCATAAAAAAATTGCAATCCCTAATGTTTAATGGAATAACTGGACCTTTCAGTATATTTAGCATGGAATATTCAGAACTATATATTTTATACTATTACTTTTTCTTTGTGTACAATTCAACCTGGTGGGCTAATTTACTTGTGGTAATCTCCTGCGACTAACCAAAGTGTTGTTGAAGATACCTTAAGTGAAAACAAGAATGGTACCCTATTTTAAAAAAATAATGGGTAACAAAGGGAATGAACCCAGCAAACCCCGGCTCGGAAGACAGGTGTCTTACCAACTACGCCACGGAGGTTGTCCATAGATACATCAGCAAGTTCCCACATATAAATCAGCAAGTCTAGACATGTGTAAATGAGCCCCATCATCTCTGACCACCAGAGTTTTTTTGCACCAGAGTTTTTTTGCATCAGAGTTTTTTTTGAAGGGATAAAATCAGCTTTGTCCTGAATTGAATTGTTCAATTTGAACATACTATATTTATCGAACAAAGATTAAGAATCACTTTTTTAAATGAATTATAAATTTATTAGCGTATTTACGAGCTGTTGACTGTCGTTAATTTATTGTACAGTAGGATGTGTCGTGAAGGTTTATTAATTATGTCGTGCTGCCCAGAGAAATGTTATTAACGTTCACAATGATTCAATATAATCTGTGTAATTGATTCATTATGAGTATTGAGCATTAAAGCGCATTCAATTTTCTGGCAATACTTTTTCTGTTTGGTTGTAGTGCACCAAAATATTGTTTAAAATCATTATTCAAATTGTATCGCAACAAATGATTTGCATTTTATGAATTATTAGACGAATGAAAGTCTCCGCTCTCCAACAGCTGAACATCAAGGACGTAATTAATGTTAACGATATATAGAATAAGGCTGTTTTCTATCGTCTGACGGAAATAGGCGTTTTGATGAAATAACGTACTATTTTTTATCATTAGAATAATTTGTTGTCTGCAGACGCTCATAGTTACTGCAAGTGTTAAGGTTGGTATGTAAATTGAGGGTATTTTTATATGTGTTTAAACTAAATTAATTGAAAAAGGATTCTTCGCTAACTTTTGCACTACAAATGCAGATAATAAAGACGGATTGCTCATCACGAGGAGATTGAATCATAACGCTCAAGCGTCACAAAATAAGGCAAACTCTTGCATTCCATATGGTGTTTTAGAATATTTTTAGACTAAAATAAAGTAAAAAGGGTTCTTAACTAACTGGCATGCTACATGGTATTTTACCGAGAATACTTAAGACGGATTACTTACCCCAAAGAGTTCAAACTGTAACTCTCAGCCACTATAAAATGAGGGGTTTCAGAATATGTTCCGGCCAAATTAAAGTAATGATGGTTCTTCATTCCACATGATCCACTTGTATTCCACATGATCTTATACCGTTAAGACTAAAGATGGATTGCTCATCGCAAAGATATTGAATCATAACGTTCACCCATCACAAAATGAGCGTGTTTTAGAATATGTTAGATCAAATCAAAGTTTTTTTTTTTTAACTCTTGCACTAGTCTAAATTTCAACGAAGGTGATATGAATTTTATCATTTTCAAATGTGTATGCCAAGAATGACGACATTTTGAGAGATATCGGCAAATTTTTATCGAATATTGGATGCGAACAAATATCAATGACGGTGAATGCAGATTTCACTGAAAATCATTTCAATCAGATCTTTGTAGAAATCATCACATATTGTTTCTTTATTAAGTTTATAATTTGTTTATTTTGTTTTCCTTTAGTTTATATATTTGAACGTATGTATTATACAATGCAAAAAAATCAACATGAATTTTACTCGATGGTTTTATGTTGAAAATATTTTGAAAGACGAAATTAATCTATGAAATTGTATTATATTTTACTGACTAAAGCGACCAATCTCAGACATAGACCGTCTTGGACGTATACTCTTATGCTCCGTGATGCAGATATGTTTAGTTTTCAGTCATAGGAAATATGTATTATATTTTACTGACTAAAGCGACCAACTTCAGACAAAAGACCCAGACTGTCTTGGACGTATACTCTTATGCTCCGTGATGCAGATATGTTTAGTTTTCAGTCATAGGAAATATGTATTATATTTTACTGACTAAAGCGACCAACCTCAGACAAAAGACCCAGACTGTCTTGGACGTATACTCTTATGCTCCGTGATGCAGATATGTTTAGTTTTCAGTCATAGGAAATATGTATTATATTTTACTGACTAAAGCGACCAACCTCAGACAAAAGACCCAGACTGTCTTGGACGTATACTCTTATGCTCCGTGATGCAGATATGTTTAGTTTTCAGTCATAGGAAATATGTATTATATTTTACTGACTAAAGCGACCAACTTCAGACAAAAGACCCAGACTGTCTTGGACGTATACTCTTATGCTCCGTGATGCAGATATATTTGGTATTCAGTCATAGGAAATATGTATTACGATAAAACCACCAGGGAGCGCTGCATTTCCATTGATGCTTCATCTCTGGAAACGAATGGCTGTCATAATTATACTAATTCGATAAATGATATTGATCCCATAAGTAAATGGATATATCCTATTTGTAATTTATTTAACGTTATGTAGGAAAATATTGTCAGATAGAGTACATTGAACTCGAAGGTTAATTGTTTTTTTTCCCTATCCACAATACACCATTTACAATTAAATTTCATTTCAATGGAAAGGCGTACCAAAAAGTACAAATGCATTATATAACAGCAATGGATAACCACACAGTTTTATTGATATAGAACACTACTTCATTAGGCAATGTCTGTGACGGAATGATCTCAATAACATACTTGTCGATTATATTGTTTACCGACTAAAGCAATTGTCAGTTTTTCCTGTTTTTTTTTACAAATTATGTAAACTGGTTTCAATTATTATTTGTAATTTCTTTTGAATGCAATTGTTCTATATAATTATATTTTTTCGCTGTAAAGTTTATTTTATACCTCTATATTTTAATTATCACTAAAGTCGCTTTTTCAACATTTTTTCCATTATGTTTTTTTATATAATAATGTTGATACTCTTTTTTTTTTACGAAAGTATTAGGTGTTAACATAAGTTGTGTCCGTTTTTTTTTTTTCAATTTAAAAATGAGCACCAAAAGTAAAACAAAATGGTAAAGGTTATACGTCATTCGAAAGAAAATTTTCTGCTCTACAAGATATTGTGTTTGCTTTTACGTTACATATATTATTTTATTTGATTACAAACCTTCAAAATGGAATGTAAAGTAGACGAAAGTGAACATTTTCGACACCTCCTTCTGTTCGCGTTCAATCGAAGGAATAAAGCTACCAAATGAAAGGACAGTTCGTCGATGGTTTTTTTCGTTTCAAAGACGGTAATTTCGACCTGAAAGACATGGAGCGTTCCAGACGACCAGTGGACTTCGATGAGGACCACTTAAACCATATTATTCATGAAGATCTTTGAAATGCAAAAACCATCGATGAGCTGTCCTTTAATTCACAGCATCTTCACCGTACGTTTCGCGAATATCGCGAGCAGCTTTATTCTCTCGATTGAACGCGTACAGAAGGAGGTGTCGAAAACGCTCACTTTCGTCTACTTGACATTCCATTTTGAAGGCTTGTAATCAAATAAAATAATACATGTAACGTAAAAGCAAACACAATATCTTGTAGAGCAGAAGATTTTCTTTCGAATGACGTATAACCTTTACCATTTTGTTTTAATTTTGGTGCTCATTTTTAAATTGAAAAAAACGGACACAACTTATGTTAACACCTAATATTTAACGTATTATTTTATTGTTTATTTATTGTTTTCTACTTTTTATTTGTAACGTTCTGTTTTTCTTTCTAACGTTAGTTGTTCAATCAATTATATATGTTTTAAATTTTTGTATCCATCAGTAAATACTTATTTGCTTTGTGTTTCAATTTCCCCTTGATTTCCCTGATTATAATTTTAATTTTTCATTACCAAATTACGACTTCCGTGGCCTCGTTGGTAAAACGTCTTTCAACCCGGGGATTATGGGTTCGATTCCTATTAGAACCCAACTTATTTTAAAAAGGGTTCCAGTCTCGTTTTTATTTAAGGCACCTTTAACATCATTCTAGTTGGTTATATATGAGATTGCTCATTGCAACAAACCCACCAGTTAGTACCGTATACAACGAAAATGTGATACAATACTTGAATACTAAGCTGAAATGTTCCCACTTTGCTTTCTCATCTTTCAACTTATTTACGAATCCCGCGTTATCTATCACATACACAATTCTAACCGCATTATAATTTCAATAGCACCATATTCTCAACTCATAATCAGTCATTCATTTATTCACATGCCAATGCAGAGATGTATAAAATCGTCTCACTCTTCACTCACATGTCTATGCAGAGATCTCCAAAAGATTCTCTCTCTTCACTCTCTCCCATTCAAAGTGCAACCTTGTTACGTATTCTTTTACAGTCCAAGACACAACGTCACACTAATCACCTCTCTTCTTTGCACCAAAAATTTACATTGATTGTATTATACATTCTTGGTTTAAGGAAGTCATGTTCCTCCTCCAAACTACTGTAGTAACACTACATACATAACATCACGCCGTTTTGCTGTTTGGATTGGCAGAGAGGAGAGAGCGCCTGACTTTCATAACCAGATATACACCTCTTGTCTCTTCTACATCTATACACATTCTCATACAATCCCTTCAATTTGTCTGACATCTTACATTTCCTTCTTTCATGATATAATTCAATTGATCCAATAACACTTTCCTTGGTCTTCCTCTACCACGTTTTCCATTAAAATTTTCACAGTATATTAGTTTTGTTATTCTATTTGTATGTGACCAGACTATCTCAGAGTGCTCTTCTTGATCTTACTTAACACAGCAGGCTTAAGTTCACATTCATACTTAATCACTTCATTCCATATTTTGTCATACATGGTCACCCCTTAGTATTCGTCTCAGTGCGCAGGTATTTCAATAGTATTTATTCAGCTCCCTTTAGTATTTTTCCATGTCCACGTTTCGCCTATGTTAGCACTAGTCACTTTTTAAGTATATTTCGCCCACTCAATGGATGATTATAGACAAAAGCCTATGACATTTAACATCGTCAATTCATTAAAATTCATAACGAATAGACGGTTTTCACCAGCGTGCGGACATGTGTAAATAGAATATCGAACTGTGCGACACGATACAAGTGGTACTGGTAGACTTAACAGTCTGCACGATGTGTTATGCAACGCACGCAGTGCTAAGTGGTAATCGTTGCGCCCGCTGACATCCGCCGGCGTAACAACTGGAGGTGCGGTCGTCCATTCATTTATTCCACATTCCTGTGCAGAGTGATACATACCACCGAGCTGGTCAAGTGACAATGCCTGTGATAGCATCCGCCCTATGCAATGTTCATTGCACAGGTACCATCAGGAGCATTCCTAGTTAGTAAACAATCTCCCAGAGATACTACAATCTTGGGGTGACGTATTCGTATAGCACAAGTAACATAATATCAGTATGTAAAGTCATTTTTCTTAAATTAAAATAGTTCTTTAATTATTGTTAAATATTGAAAGTTAATTAGTTTTCAAGGATAACCTAGCATTTTTATGTTAATGTTATTTTATGGATTTGGTAAATTTCTTAATGTTGTTTTATGGATTTGGTAAATTTATCTTAATGTTGTTTTATGGATTTGGTAAATTTATCTTAATGTTGTTTTATGGATTTGGTAAATTTCACCGATAATTGATACAGGACAAGGTGTGGTAAAAGAAAATTAGAATAGGACCAAGTCGATGATATGTTTGAAGAAAGAAATGTAAAAAAAAACCAGAGAAATCGAAATAGGAACTGTGTGAGAAGATGCATGGCTGTAGAAGAGACAAAATATTTGTGTCGCTATCTGAATATCTGGCGCTCTGTCATATATGTCTACCCCGACAGAGAAACGGTATGATAGTATGTATAAGTAATCATAAGAGAGTTTTACAAATCGTTTAAAAAATGTGTTCTATTGACAAATAATAGGATCAACAAATTTAAAGATCCTGCTTATTTTGAAATTGCAAAACTTGAGGATGTTTAATTTAAATTGTAAGCGAACGTTTTCATTCGTAGATCATCCTTCTCTTACTATCACTTCCTTTTCCTTTCTCCCTCACCCTCTCTCTTTCTCTATTTCTTCTTTCCTTTGTCCTACGAGGGTCAACGGCTTTTTCTGTGCCCCTTGTGCTCACTATAACTGCATACTTTCTATGCAAAGCTTCACTTTCAGCCCTTCCTCAATCTTTCATACTTCCATATATTCACCTAAGAGTTTTTACTAGGCAGCCCTTGTGGTGACTACGTTAGAAAATATTCCAACCAATTCAACTGAAATTTAAATTGGCAAGTACCAAGGGCCTCTTTTCCGAGTACCTCTTTAGTTATGTAATTTCTTACCTCATCTCTTCAGAAATCGCCTCACAACTCATCGCAGGGAGGCCCTGAATATTGTTGTATTACGTACTTTGTTGTAGTTTAAAGTAGCTTTGTTGGTTCGAACGAAGTTGCGTTAACAAATAATTGCGACCATTACCTACCGAACGATGACCGATAAGTATTATTAACTTGCTACGTGGTGAAACATATCATTGCCTATAGAATATTAAATTAACGAGAAACATCTATGATGACATCGTCTCAAAATAAATTAAATATTAGTTAATCAGTGTCACAACAAAGGAAAATAAAAGATTTACGAAGACTGGTGAAAAATGTTTCCTCTCCGTTTCCCTTATCCTAGAAGGATTGGGGATTCTGCCACTTGGTCTTGTCCTGTGCCGACTCGATCATAGTGATGTGCTCAATTAAAAACCCAACCTTTCCTCGTACAGTCGATTAATCTTAGCATGTCAGTCTAGGGCAGTTAACCATTTTTTTGGTTCACCGCCCCCTTTTCAAAGACAATTGTTTTCCGCGCCCCCTCTGGAGAAATCTATCTCATCCCCTCTAATAATAAAATTGTAAATGTAGCTGTGTCTATAAATTTGAATTTCACCACAGTATTATGTAATATGTGTACATGCTAACACTCGCTTGTTAAGAATTGTTGTCTTGTTTTTTTAGACCGATCGGTTGTAACTTGCATTTTACAACGTACGTTTCCTCGTAAAATAAAGCGACCTTACATTATACGACCGTTGGACCAACATACACGAAATTTCGATATGTATGACACTTGCGACGATGCATGACTGTGTGTCTGTATCGGCAAGTGGATAAGTCCACGTTTAGAAAAATAGGTGATAATTTTTTTAGCGTTTTCTTATTGCCCATTGGCTCCTCAGCGTCCCCTCTCCCTACTGCACCTGGGGCCAGCAACGCTCCTCTCCCCTAGATCCCTCCAGTACCCACAACGCACCCACTTGAGGAAACTTTGGTCTAGGGTGGCCCATTAAACGCCTTCCTTCCGGATCCACTAAATAATCTGCTTCGGTAACCATTCATCGGCTTTTAAAGTAAAAGTAAATGTACAAACATATTAATCTGTGGCCAATTTAAATTGAATATAAGAGTGATTCTGATTTAAGTATTTCTAACAATTGGTCCATTCACGTCACTTCCTACACTCTTTTTTATTTAGACACATTTTTATAAAGTATTCAAACGGTGCATTTTTGTTATAGCGCAATCTTGTCCAACCATCATTACAAAAAACGAAAGGTTAGAACTTTATTATCAATAAGAAGAAAAATGCTCAAAAATTTAAAAAATAATAATAAAATAATTGCATATGACATCACAGATTGTCAAAGAAGTAGAAAATATACGTTATTGAATAACACATTTCGTCAATTAGGTATATGTAATAGTTTTCTTAAATTGTTGTTTGAAGCAAGCCAATGAGGGTGAGAGTGTTATGGCAGTAGGTAACTGGTTCCATAACCTGACAGCTTGGATAGTAAAGTACAACGTAAATATGAAAGAAACATGAACTGGAAAGCCAAAAGACAATATTTCCTTGAGCGCAGCGCAAGGTCTGTCGACGATTTCTTATGATAACCAATGCAACACTACAGAAGTACCTCATTTCAACCGCCTGTATTCTGAGTGTAGTCTTTCAGTAAGTACCCATACTTGGTGGCTATATGAATGGTTGAAGTAAAATAGGCACTAAGTACCAAAAAAAAAAAAAACTAAGTATGCAGTTTCGTTCTATATGTCATATAGAATGAAACTGCATACTTAGTTTTTTGTTTTTTGGTACTTAGTACCTATTTTACTTCAACCATTCATATATTAATATGAAACAATAGACAGATTTATAGGCAGAAAAGAAGATGAGTGTGGCCCAAAAAAGAGGTACAAAACGGCCTTAAATCCGATTTCAACTGTGTGGTATACTCGTACATAACCAGAGGTGGTTTGCAGCGGCAGGAGTGCGACCCAGTGGAGACGCGCCGTGGGACTGCGATACGCGACCGTGAAATGGAAAAGCGTCTAAAGCAAAAAGAGCGCCTAGTACTGAGTTCGGAGTCGTCAATTGTTTCTACGATAGCTTCATTCCAGAGAATATAGATTTTACCCATGGCTGTATCCCACATTTTTAATGGGTATGCTAACATACATATTGGAAGAGATGTATATATACAAATAATGGCGAACCCCTCGTTGATTAACAAACATTCGTTTAATGTACCTGACAAGTATTTACGATAATGCGTTCCTTCATTATTACTCACGATACTTGAGACATGAGCAAACATCCCTCACAATTCGGTCTCCGCCTACACCAAGAAGTATGTTTTGTTTGAGATAAACACACTTCTTTACGTTGATTAACAAACATTCGTTTAATGTACCTGACAAGTATTTACGATAATGCGTTCCTTCATTATTACTCACGACACTTGAGACATGAGCAAACATCCCTCACAATTCGGTCTCCGCCTACACCAAGAAGTATGTTTTGTTTGAGATAAACACACTTCTTTACGTTGATTAACAAACATTCGTTTAATGTACCTGACAAGTATTTACGATAATGCGTTCCTTCATTATTACTCACGACACTTGAGACATGAGCAAACATCCCTCACAATTCGGTCTCCGCCTACACCAAGAAGTATGTTTTGTTTGAGATAAACACACTTCTTTTTACTGTCAATGTGTTAAAATAAAACATTGATTATCTTACGATAAATTGTTTTAAATAACCATGAGAATTGACATTAACATTTCATATGTGCGATGTGGGAGGGTCATGGGAGTATTAATTACAAATTAGACCTAAATAATATGATAAGATGTCTATACTGGCATTATTCATTGTCATATACACAACCTAGTCATATATTGAATTAAATTAAATAACACAACAATGTAACTTGACATTATCACTTCCAAGTATGGTTCGCTTATACATCAATACTGATGACTTGAATATCGGTGTTTTGTGACAAAAAAAATACTCCAACTCAACGGTATGAACTTTTACATAAATTCGATCCAATAATTGTGCGCTTCGATAGAAAAGTTTGGAGATGATATATGTGAAAAGTTTGGAAATTATATGTTTTATTTTATCCCGAAAAGGTGGATTGAAAAATATCCGTGATATTCTAGCTGAGTAGTGCAGTACGAGGGTTGCTACTTAAGTTTTGAGATATCGCAACATTAGTGTAGATACGCCAAATCTGTCATCAACATCGTAAAGTTTGACGTTTTTAATGGTATATGTGCTCAGAAAGTTTTGCCATACGAGTGCTATTTGTGTTGTTTACAGAGACTTGAAAAATTCATCTCGGCCAAAAATGGAATTAAATCGTGAACATTTTCGTGCGAGGATTTTTTATGATTTTCGACGTGGACTAACTCAACAACAGTGTGCCGATCAACTCGCTTCGACTTTTGGTGATGAAGCACCATCCCGGGCCACTGTGTTTCGCTGGTTTTCCGAATTCAATCGTGGTCGTAGTTCGCTCCAGGACGAATTTCGTGAAGGTCGTCTCCAAAATCGGTTGTTGTGCCAGAAAACATCGATGCTGAGCGTGAACTGATATTGCAAGATCGTCATTTGACTTATCGTGAGATTGAGGCATGTTTGGGCATTAGTTCCACTCGCATACATTCAATATTGCATGAACATTTGTCCGTCAAAAAGATTTGTTCGAAATGTTGAAAAAATTCGGTCACGGTGCTTCAAAAGACGTCTATAAGATCGTGACAGGCGACGAATCATGGATCTATGCATCTGAGCCAGAAACTAAACAGCAGTCGACTGTATAGGTCTTTCAAGACGAGCCAAATCCAACAAAAATTGTTCGCGCACGAAGCACTTCGAAGCAAATGGTGGCTTGTTTCTTTGGTATAAATGGTCATGTCGCAACAGTGCCTTTAGTAAAACGTCGTATGGTCAATTCTGAATGGTACACCACCATTTGTTTGCCAGAAGTGTTCGGAGAAATGAGAAAAACCAACCGCCGAAGACGGATCATTCTCCACCACGACAATGCGAGCTCTCACACATCGGCTCAAACAAGTGACTTTTTGAGCACTCAAAACATCGAATTGATGGGTCATCCGCCGTACAGCCCTGATTTGGCACCCAATGACTTCTTTTTATTCCCCTCAAAAATAAATTGCGAGGTCAACGTTTTTCGACACCTGAAGAAGCGGTCGATGCATTCAAAACGCATGTTTTGATGTTATCTCATTCGGAGTGGAAAAAGTGCTTCGAAAATTGGTTCAAACGCATGCAAAAGTGTCTGTAAAGTATTGATCTTCATGGAAAGTATTTTGAAAAACAACAAAGCCATTTTTGATGATAAATATTTGTTTTTACTTGTCTGTCTCAAAACTTAAGTAACAACCCTCGTATGTAGAGGTGCATGGCTATGTGGTAACGCAAAAGGTTCTGTGCGAAAGGTTACCGGTTCGAACCCCGCGCTGTGCTACTCTCTTCAAATCACACAGGCATTTTTCCTCTTTTATTCGGAGGTGTAGGATACCAATGACTTTGGTCATATACGAGTATATTGTTTCAAAAATGAGAAGAAAAAAAATATACCGGTGTGGTCCGATCGTGTCACTTCTGTGTGCCATCGGATTCAGTACAGCGGTGTGCCCGGTGAGTTTGCTGGCGTGCAATGGCTCACTCACTTAAAAAGAAACAAAAATACTCGACGGTACAGCTTCGGTTTCTAACAGAATTGAAGTTGGAATGGCGATGGGATCCTTGACTACGAAACTCAGCAACGACGACAGCATGTGTTTGGAACCGGTGACCTTATGCGCAGAAGTCATCAATATTAAATGTTTTATTACTTCGCTTTTTGAAAAATCTCTTTGTTTTTTTTTAATATATGTTCTTTATTCATTCCCAGTTCCATTGCATCTTTGATTTATGTTTTATTGTAATGTCATTTTATACCAAATAAGACCATCGAACAAAGTCGGACCGGTAAATCATTTTTTCAGACAGATGGTTTCTTGTCGCTTGGCTTGTCTGTGATACGTAGAATGGTCTGCCTGTGGAGTGACATGGCATTGAGGAAGTGGATAAAAGCAGTTATTTTGCTGCAATAAATCAAGATGTCTTTGGGGGTAGTTTAATATCGCTTGTGATAGTCGATTCATCGGGATTATAACCGATTTTATATGTTTGAAGCAACCGAAGCCTCTCGATTTAAATAATATTTCGAAATGTTATAACAAAATCGTATTTTTAACTGCGCCGGTTAATGCGACCCCGGATAATCGAAAGTCTACTGTATTACAATATGTATTGGTGCTATTTACCGAATCTCCTCCTTTCATAGTAGACCGACCAGTATTATCGAAGTATAGGGCCAAAATTGATTGTAAGTATTAATTATGAAACGAATATAATATATATGATATGACTGAAACGAACGGAGAGCGAGGAAGAGATAGACCAAGAAAAAAGAGGAAAGAAATCGCTGGAAAAAGTTTATTTGAGGAAAAGGTAACATATATGAGAAACAGTAGAGCGTGTATGACGAGATGTTTGAACGAAACGACAGATATCTACATATATGGAAAAGCGTGGATCTATATCCTCTCTGCGAACCTTAAAAAGGGCATGACGTGATGATGTGTAAGCATGTGCATACGCATAACATACCTTAATCTAATGTGTGTGAAAATATAAAGCCAATAAAGTGTGTATTTTACATAGTAATTCCATCATGTCATGTTTTCTAAATTATCCCAAAACTAGTCAAATATGGATTGGGTAATTTTTCAAATATATGTCCAAAATTATATCATATAATAATTTCGACGGTTTTGTGCAGCTCGAACGCATTCAACGTTATTTATTATCTGATCGGTAAATTATAAATTATCAGTAATTTTTATTTTCAAAAAACCGCTTTGGTAATCTTCAGCAAATCCGATCGATTGGAACGTCAGTTATATTTTAAAATACCCACCGTATCAGTTCAATGGGAGCACACCAGCAAAAACAGCTCTGTCCATTTCCGCTTTCCTATTCTCTCGACAAGTCCATTTCCGAGCGCGCTTTTCAAACCGCAACATGGCTGTCACAACACGGGGAATGTTCAGTCTGCCGCGACCGGTTGCTCGAATGTCATCTATGTTATGTTACATCAATCATTGTATTTTTGGAACGCGTATTTTGCCCGTATTATTGTAAAAAAAAAACTTTCACGTGTAGCTAATCAGATTTTGCGTGGGACTCGACTTATATTAACTTATTATTATATTATATTATATTATATTATATTATATTATATTATATTATATTATATTATATTATATTATATTATATTATATTATATTATATTATATTATATTATATTATATTATATTATATTATATTATATTATATTATATTATATTATATTATATTATATTATATTATATTATATTATATTATATTATATTATATTATATTATATTATATTATATTATATTATATTATATTATATCATATCATATCATATCATATCATATCATATCATATCATATCATATCATATCATATCATATCATATCATATCATATCATATCATATATCATATCATATCATATCATATATCATATCATATTAATATCATATCATATCACATATCATATCATATATCATATCATATTATATTATATTACAATATATTATATTGTATTGTATTGTATTGTATTTTATTGTATTGTATTGTATTGTATTGTATTATATTATATTCTATTATATTATATTATATTATATTATATTATATTATATTATATTATATTATATTATATTATATTATATTATATTATATTATATTATATTATATTATATTATATTATATTATATTATATTATATTATATTATATTATATTATATTATATTATATTATATTATATTATATTATATTATATTATATTATATTATATTATATTATATTATATTATATTATATTATATTATATTATATTATATTATATTATATTATATTATATTATATTATATTATATTATATTATATTATATTATATTATATTATATTATATTATATTATATTATATTATATTATATTATATTATATTATATTATATTATATTATATTATATTATATTATATTATATTATATTATATTATATTATATTATATTATATTATATTATATTATATTATATTATATTATATTATATTATATTATATTATATTATATTATATTATATTATATTATATTATATTATATTATATTATATTATATTATATTATATTATATTATATTATATTATATTATATTATATTATATTATATTATATTATATTATATTATATTATATTATATTATATTATATTATATTATATTATATTATATTATATTATATTATATTATATTATATTATATTATATTATATTATATTATATTATATTATATTATATTATATTATATTATATTATATTATATTATATTATATTATATTATATTATATTATATTATATTATATTATATTATATTATATTATATTATATTATATTATATTATATTATATTATATTATATTATATTATATTATATTATATTATATTATATTATATTATATTATATTATATTATATTATATTATATTATATTATATTATATTATATTATATTATATTATATTATATTATATTATATTATATTATATTATATTATATTATATTATATTATATTATATTATATTATATTATATTATATTATATTATATTATATTATATTATATTATATTATATTATATTATATTATATTATATTATATTATATTATATTATATTATATTATATTATATTATATTATATTATATTATATTATATTATATTATATTATATTATATTATATTATATTATATTATATTATATTATATTATATTATATTATATTATATTATATTATATTATATTATATTATATTATATTATATTATATTATATTATATTATATTATATTATATTATATTATATTATATTATATTATATTATATTATATTATATTATATTATATTATATTATATTATATTATATTATATTATATATTATTGTATTTTGTTTTGTTTTATTATATCATATATTATATTATATTACGCTTTAGTTGTATACTCGTACATTACTACATAACGGGTTTATTGCTATTTTGCAATCTCTTACAACCATCCAAAAAAATGTTTAAGAGGCCTGAAGTGAAAACCAGGTTTATACTTTTTTTTTAATGTTGCTACCAACGACATACTAACATGCAACTTCCGAGCTGGAAGACAGCTGTCTTACCAACTAGGCCATAGAGATACCTCAACTCTCCCAGGTTTTTTTTCTATGAAATAATATTGCAAAAGAAATTTATTATGAATAAAAATTATGGGAGAACCAAATACTCGTACATTCAGTCGAGCACCGTGACCTAGTTTCGAAAACGCTTTCATTTTAACCCGGGGGTTACGGATTCCATTACAAATGGAACCAAAAAGCGTCCTAGTTTATATTTTTCACCACAGATACTTTTAACATCTTTCTGGTTGTTTGCAAAACATTCTGAAATCACAATGACCCAGCCAGTTTGTACAGTATATAATTGAAGTGTAATTCATTGTATGGCATCTCAAATATTTACAATAATAAAAACAAATTTAACTATTTTATGATAAATTATTTTTTTACAGAAACACTGTTTTTGTTCATGGCGTTAAAATATTTCTCTTTTTATCATTCGGAGCCGGTGTAATAACAAATTTAAAACAAAGTTAATAAGTGTAATACATAAAAAATATGTAACAATTGTAATTTTTCGATGTTAATAATGAGAGATTATTTTATCTAATAATTATCAGTTTTTATAATCATTATTGCACCTGTAAGTATGTTAAATAACATTTGGAAACACGGACAGAGATATCGTTTTGCGCATTATTTGTTATTTTTAGTTATGTATATTTTTAACTTGCCCTGTTGTTATCATGTAACATTATCTGAATGGATGAACATTTGCCGTGTATTATTATTGTTTTACATAAGTAACACAGATAATATTTTATCAATAAAGATGTCAATTACTGACACTTATCTGGGCTTGACATTTATAATTATTATATTTATGTATTTACTATGTACAATTAAGTGGTAACTTAAATAATCTATCAAATCATTGGCTTATATATAGCTTCTTACTTTCTTGCAGGTTTTAACCAAGGTTTATTGAAAAAAATACGGTTTTAAAACTAAAAACTGGAATTCGTTTCGTTCACGTAAAAAAAACAGGTTAATTGAATAATAATGTTTTTAAGTTTTAGCAGACTACCATTATTTTTTTTTTATAAAAGTTAAATTTTAATATGTTTACAAGCGATTGTATTGATTAAAAAAAAACTTCGATATTACCGATCCCAAAACGAAATTAAAGTTGTCAGGAGAAAGAAGCCGAGTTTAAAAAAAACGAGATTCTTAAGAAATTAAAAAATGTTTAAACTACAGTAAAGTAATCGTTACTTTTACGTTTATTTTTGTGGTCGTTCACCTTTTATGTTTTTCTTAAGATTGTGAATTATCGCTGTTACGAAATGAAAATTTACATTTGGCAGCCATTGTTTCACATTTAGCGTCTAAACATTTTTTTTGTTTACTCTCATAAACGTTGTCATTATTGTCTCAGAATTTTCTCTATTGTACTCCATTTCCTTGTCATCTGTCATTATTAAGAGCTGTTGAATTCGTGCTTTGTTTCAACGGTTAACCTTATAATTAAAAAAAAAAAAAACTTTTTGAAATCCACGTCAAGTACACAAACTGCGATCAATTATCGTCCAAATGCCATGGAAGATTCTCCCATAGATACACTGAGATACGACCGCATTTTCCATGGACCTAAGTTCTTTTGGACTGTTTTCTTCAGTTTTACCGTGTCCAATGGTGGAATACAGAAAGTAGGTCTATACTTTTTGCTGTCAACAACTGAAATAGTGTGAAATCTGGACGTTTGGATCGCCGCCGTTTCCCTCAGTGTCAAACCATTTTTCATTGTTGGATCATTCTTCGACTGTGCCGGTCAGTAGTTTACAAAAAAAAAACAACGTGGACGATTTGCTGAACTTAGATATTTATTCAGTCGTTTGTATTTTTCCTTAGCTTTGTTAAATAAATACACGTTTAGTTAAATAAAAAAATAAACGTCACAACGCTTTTAAGACTTTGATGATTAATGAAGTTTGTTTAAAAATGATTTATTGGGATATGAAAAATTAAAAGTATGTAATTGAGAGTCAGAAAAACGTTTATTAAAAATAAAAACGTTTTTTTTTTTCAAGTGATCTCAAGTGATTTAAACTAAACATTTGCGTTCATTTTTCAGTGTGTAGTGAGTGAATTTGTGTTTATTTTTGTGTTTTTTTTTGCAAATAATGCTTTTCGTAAGATCAATAACGAATGGTGTATTATTCATAGAGCTAATAAAATATATATTCTAAAAAGGGATTGGTAGGACAAAAAAGTTTGGAAAACACTGATCTAGACTATTAGAACTAAATCAAACTTATCACATATCTTATGAATTATTGCAAATCTTTTGGCTTTGGTTCAGTGCTTTATTACACCATGCGACAAAATTGATGGTTTTGCTGTTCGAAACGTGTGTGGTGTGTTTATACGAAACTGCAGTGAAAATATTTTCAAGGGTATGATACTCGTATTGTGCTAGCCTCAATGACAATGACGGGTCGATCAAGCAAGTACAGGAGTTCAGATGGGAAACACAGACCTGCAGGAGGACCCAGATCCCCCTCTCGCCACAAGCAGTCTACCCGATCAAGGCATAGGGTAATCTTTTATTTTTTAGTAAATCCTAAATGTCGTCTTCGTTGGTATGTTTTAGAAAAGCGATTGAAAAAACTCTTAATAGGAAATCTAAAATGTTACGTGCTTCATTACTGATTTTCCTCTCCTTTCCAATATCCCTCCCTTCTTACTTTTATTGTTATGTATATTCTTCATGAATTTTATATGCATTAATAATAATTTAAGTAATTTTTGCGAAAATGGTCGTTCCTTTATTTGATTCCCTCTGGTTGGTTGGAAGTGAATGCCACCTAGTTATAAGTTCGCTTGATTGTTTTACAATGATGTGTTAATAAATAAATAAATACATGTCCATCAACTATGGTGTCATTATTATCATTTCACGACTTAATCGAAAATATATAGATAATTTAATAAGGCAACAAAATAATCCATCAATAATATATTTCAATGTAAGAATTTAAGTTCTGTTTATTATATTAAATTATTAGATTCATTACAACGTTACTGTCAACTTGTGTATACGTATGTAAGTGAAAGATAGACTTGAACAAAAATTATAATAAATATGTCAAATAAGTATAGTGGAAATACGTGCACTGAGTATGGTTGCACGAAATAAATGAGATTTTAAAAGAACGAAACCTTCTGTCCTCTAATTGTGTCGTATTACATGTTCGTTGAATACATTACAACCTGGTAAACTTATTACCATATTGTAATCACTTTCAAGTAATCAGAAAACTGTGAAAAGGTCTTACGTGTAAAAACAGTGTGAGATCCTTTTTTGATTCCCATCGGGAATCGGATCTGAAACCCCCGGATTGGAAGATAAGCCTTTTATCACATAGCATATTAAATGCTTAACTTGTGATTGTTTTTTTCTTAAATAAATATTATTTCTCAAGGCATTTTAATTTATATTTACGGACATAGTTTCTGTAGTGACAAAATGGTAATTTCATAACAATAATAAAACAACAGTTCATACAATGGTGTTTAGAGAGCACTCTCCTGAATAATGTTTCACAATCAAATAATACATGCATTCATACAAACCATCACGAAATATTTCCGTCGCCTCCTCCACTGTTTCTCGTATTCTTTACCTTTCCTTATTTCAAAACTTCATTCACTTACACCAACCATACTTTTCTCAGTCTACCTTTATTACGACTCCCAGTCATATTTGCATTATAGATGAATTAAGACAGACTTTTGTCACCCAATATGTAATTTTTTATTCGATCTCTAATAAAGCTGATAAGATAAGAATATGTTATTCATGAATCAAGAGATTAAGACATGTCTCCTTCCTGGTTTAACCTAAACCAGGTTTCTTAGCTTGTGTATTTTTATTTGATAATTTGACATATCTTTATAATATTTTAACCGTTTTAATAACAATTTATTTAATTTGTGTTATCATCACTTTAGTGGGTGGTGTGGCTTATCAACTTTGTTTATGCGATTAGTCGAAATAATGTTTCGTTGCTAATTTACAATGATAACTATACTATGAACATTGTTTTTCATAGCTAATCACTGGTTTCTTGTTATGTTGGATAGGTTCATAATTTCCCTGGCTTTTTCTAGCAATATGAACGGCTTACGGTGCAATATTTTTGAGTTGGTTCATCAATGTAACCTCATCAGATATCTGACGACAGGAATGGAATCGGTCCTCAGTCGGAAATTGTAAATGTTTTTAACGTACTTCTCCAAGGATTTGACCTGCAAAGTAGATCTATTATGGTGCACACTGAATCGTCTTAGAAGTTGCCACTGTTGCAGCACACACGCCGATAGGTGAGGTTTAATCGATTTCTCGTTGTGCTCATGTCGAATGATCCAGATTATCGGTCGCACCGTGGGAGAGTGTCTAATTAATTAATTTCCGGGAAAACTGTAGAAGATCCACCTGGCTACTCCAGAGGTTGTATTATGGATGAGAAACCTGGCCATCCGACTGTGAGAGAGAAACCATGCGACAAGAGAAGAAGACCATCAAATAATTTTAGTCCAATCGGACAGTGTAGAAAAACCTGGAACATTTTTAAGACCCATTGTTTCTAGGAAGTGTCTAAATAAATATATGACAAATCGCTACCACTTTGTGATTTTCTTAATTTTTGTCCAATAATTGCTCATTGTTTGGTATTTCTTTGCTGTTGTTTTATATGAATGATAATTTATTTCATACGATAGTAAACGATAAACTAAAATTTCTATATGTAAAACAATAAAAATCGATAGAATATTTTAGTACCTTTTTTTTTCTTTATGAACAAGTGTTTCAATGGTCCATCTTCTTTCATTCTTAAAAGAAACAACTAGAAACTAGAACGAGAGCTATCGACCGATAGCAGTGTAAAATAATCAAGATTGATAGTAGATGCTTCCTGGACACCAGTCGGAAGGGTTGGGAAGTGAGGCGGAAGGAAGTTAATCCATTTGGACGTAATTTTTTTCACAGTATTTTCACACCCTTTGTTTATCCTTCAGCTGTTAAAGGGGGTGAAAAAATATTGAAGGGCGTTAATATTGTTTAACTCTGGTATATATTTTTTTAAATCTCCATATGCCACGTGTAGAATTTCAGTATCTTTATCATGTTTTCTACACTTTTTGATTCTTTACTACGCTTCGTTTTCAATACATTTTTGTGTCTTATAATATGCCCTTAGTATAAAACGAACAGCTTTTAGTACGCACCATTATTACTTTATTATGAATGGATTTTTTCGACCATCTGGAATGTGGAAGTACGAGTATGTGGTGTTTGACTCGTTTGATACATATGATACAGGTAATTAATTGAGTCTCACTGTTTATGTTGATGAGAGTTTGCAACGGGGTATTATATAATCAACAATCGAAAAAAACTATTTATTTTTTTATGTTATATATCCTCAGATACAGGCAAAAGTCTAGTTTACATGGCAAATCTCTCTCCCTGGCTCTATCCCAACTCATTGTCTGCGAAGACTGTTGGGGTCAGCTCTCCTCGTCCTCAGGTTGTATGCTCTACTGTCCCGGACTACGTCCCCCAGGCCGTGCCTCTGCATCAGGTTATCTCTTTGCACCACCCATGAATTCCTTGGTCTTCCTCTGCTTGTTATTCGAGGAAGATCCATGGAGATTGCCTGGTTCACAATGTGATCGGGTGCTCTGCGTCCAACGTGCCCATACCATCTCAATCGCCTCTCCTCCATCTTGCTGTTGATGTCTGTAACACCCAGGCTTCCACGAATGTGTGAGCTTCTTATTTTGTCTCTTAGGGACACACCTGCTGACCATCTTAGCATGCGCATTTCAGCAGTTTCTAGTTGCCTAGAGTAAGAGGTATACATCGTCCAGCATTCGGAGCCATAGAGGAGTGCGGGTCTGACAATTGTTTGGTATACTTTTCCTTTTAACTTTACTGGCATTTTCGGATCACATAGAACTCCTGTCATTGATCTAAACTTCATCCATCCCACACTAATTCTATGTGTTACATCTGCTGCACATCCTCCATCGCTATGGATGAGTAACCCAAGATACTTAAAGGAGTCACAATTTGGTAATGTTTCTCCATCCATTTGCATTACGGGAGTGACAGCATTTGTGTTCTCGAATGGTAGGTACAGATACTCTGTTTTCTTTCTGCTCAGTCTCAATCCATTGTCCTCCAAGATTCTTCTCCATCTTTCCAGACTATTTTGCAGGTCTTCGTGTTTTTCACTTATTAATACGATATCGTCTGCAAATAGTAGGATCCTTAGGAGACTGTTCATTTCCTGGTTAGTTTACATGGCAAATGAAATGCAATAAACTCAAGGGAGACAATAGAAAGGATCAAAGTATTCTGAATAATATAAGTGGATTCTGAGTAAATCTTTACAACTTATCGCTAAATAAACACAATTAAGTTAATGTCATATTTACCAATGAATACTTATACTCGCACATAGCAAAATGGATCAGTATGATGATGGGATCAGAGATTGTTGATACAATTTGAGTTCATATGTAAATCAAATAAAATATTTGCATAAAATGATAGAACTTGATTGCGATACACTCTATACATCTTCCAATAGTTTCCGTTATGATTTGATGATCCTTCCAAGTAAATGTTCTATGCAGGCATACTCGTACAGCTTTGGAATTTCCCCATCAAGTAAGTATTCTTCCACGAATATTTTGAACGGACGCTTCAACAGTGTTTGTCCCAATTCACTCTCCGGCCAACAGTTCCAACTCATTTCCATTCCAAGCACATCATTGTCCTCGCACAATACGGTATATTGTTTTCGTTACAAAGTACAGCTTTCATGTTTCGATTCGCAAATCATGTGTTATCAAAACTGAGAACTCCTGATATGCGCACTCTAACATATCTGAGATAGTACATATATATTTAATCTAAAAAAATCGATATTTTGTTCACTTTATCCTGTCATGCTAATTGATTTTAAATTACATAAAATAAATTTGATCGTTTCCTTTGTATTTACTGTTTTATTAATTGAGGTCATTACCAGTTTTGAAATCAACTGTCTTCCGTCAAATTATGAGAAACTACATTAAATGATTAAATATGTAATTTTAAAAACGTGTTCAATTTATCAAACTAACAATCTTTAAATAATTATTTAATATTTGCATGTTCTTTCTATATTCAGTTTTGTCAAAAAAAACGCTTGAAGTAGCCCACTTTGTTCCATGAGTAGCTGTAAAGTGTAGCCGTTACCATTTTTAACTATATTCTTGAGTAGCATTCTATTTTAGATTCAATAGTAAATTTAACAACTTTTGGTTCGAAAGTGTAGATATATTTTTTTCTTCTGCAATTAGCTTGAAAAGTTACTGATGTTGCTTCTACAATAGTTTTATTCGTATCGTGTTTTGATTTCTTAACGGTTTAATTTTTAAATTCTGGTTAGTTTCATGGTTGAAACCAGGATAATATGCGTCGATATACGAGTATATTATCAAACGTTTCAAATGAGATTAATATTTTATAAGTTTGTTCATATACATATGTTTCAAAATGAAAACATTTTTTTTCTAAATAATTATATTAAATAACTATATATTTTACACACTTAAGTACGTATATTATCGTAACCGTCACGTTCTTACCGTTATTGATATATTTTCTTTTTTGCTTTGTATAAATCATGTTCGATTTTTTTTGCCATTTTGTACGGTACTTTTTTATAAACAAATAATGATTCCAGCTATGTATTAAATGCCATAGCTCACACAGAAATATAAGAGATCATGCTCCAGCCTCCATGCCTCCAGGTCCAGAGCATGCTTAATTTTAACTTTTAGAGGTTATAATTTATTTGGAAACATGGATGATGAAAAATATAGAAAAAAAAACATTATATATGCCTTCGAGATGCGATGTTGGTAGCTTTTTATCTATATTTCATTGATTGCAACGTGCACCAACGTCTCTAACATCCAAGAATTATAGATTATCGACAGACTTTTGACACCATGCAGGAAAGTATTCTAACATACTTTTGGCATGTTGCTAGAAAGAATAACGAATGTCTTGAGAAGCTGGTTATCACGAAGACTGTTAAGGGAAAATGAACCAGGGGAAGACAAAATGGACGGATCAAATAAAAGAGTTAACAAGATCCTCTTGAAACGCTGCATTCAACATGGAGACAAATGGTTCATCAAGTTACAGACATACTATAGTAGAGGACCACAACTCAGCATTGAGCACGGGATGAAATGTAAAGAAGATTTATTTGTATAATTTCAATCGATACAAATAGATCAGTATACTTATGCACATCCAGATACTTGTGCACAGCCAGATCCTTAAATGTTATTAAGTATTTATACAACATTTTGCACCTATCCACGAACCATTTTTCTACGGATGTTAAACTGTAATTATCACATTGGAATATTATTATAGAGTGTTGTTCTGACTAATTTGTTTTATTGTACTTGAATCGTAATTCACCTTATCTTCAGAATTCGGAATTAATATATTTTCATGGCATAATAAAACATAAAATTTAAAAAATAACATCAACGAAATTTTAATATTTTGCCGCCATAGAGATAAACTGTCTTGTTTAATTTAACTAAGGTTATCAGAACACTGTAGACCAGGTATGGCCAACCCGCGGTCCGTCAGGGTGTTAAGTGCAGCCAGCGAACTGTTTTTTTATAAATCAAGTAAGAAATAAAAATAAAACAATTGTTTAATGATAACGACCACTAGATTTTCGACACCAAGAAGAAGATTTATATCAAAATAAAAAAATCTTATTTAAATATGACCCAAAATGATAGTAATAGGTATAATATTATATATAGGCAAAATTTAAAAGCTAGCAAAAATGTGGCAGTTTGTAAAAATCAAATAATATTTGGTGACGTTTGTCAAAGTCACTATTTAAGTCTGCATTGGCTAGGGGTGGGGTATTCGATAATTGGATTTTCGATTTTTTTATACCTTAAATGAAATGTTCGTAATAAGTATTAATTCATTGTGGATCTTGGCCTATTTAAAGATAGATACAAATCATACAATACATTAGAAAGTCAGTATAATGAAAATTAGGAATTAAAACGCCAGTTTAGAGAAACACAATTGTTCGATTTATAAAAAAACTATTCAAATTGTAAAAAAAAAAACGATTTTACCCCATCCCTTTGTGACATGGCGTTTTAAACGCCGCACGACTCATCCTAGACTTTCTGAAGTATAAAGCAGATCGATTGCACTGAAAAAGAAGAAAGAAAGTTATAACAAAAACATATAAAATCGCGAAACATTAAAAAAAGAAAATACACAAACTAAAAAACAAAGAATGAACAAAAAAATATTAACGAATTATTTCACTTCAAACGCAAATCAATCGATACAGGTAAATTTTAACGCATTTCACGATATAACCATGGCGGTTAAAATTTTTGTTTATGTTGCTTTTACGTCCAAACAGATGGCACTATTTTTCAATACACGTATTTGAAAATTTTATATTTATTATTTAATATTTAATTTAATATTTAAGAAAAATAAAAAAAACAGTTAAAAAACGAAATGAAAGAATACGAAACGTCGAAAATGCAATGTGACATAACTGTCAATGAGAATTGTTTAGTTTGCGTGTGTCGCTGCAGGGGGCGCTCCCATTATTTCGTCTGTTTTATATACTTTTTTTATATACAACTGTATATAAAAAATAATATATAAACATGCTTGTATACGAATGCATCCTTTTGTCAAAATTTCAAAGCAATCGGTGAAGAACTGTCGGAGATTCGAGATTTTCTATTAACGAACATTTACATTTTTATTTATATAGATAGATGATACTTGTATTTATATTCAATAAAAAACATCCAATGTAAGAATTGGTCGGCCCTCGTGGTTTAGTGGTTAAGTAGTATGGTTCACAAATCTAGGTCCTGGGTTCGATTGTCAGAGGTGTCACATTTTTTTCCACTGTGATTCCGGGCTGGTAAGATCGATTATACCTAAAATATCCTTTGGTGGCGCTATGTAGCAGCCTATTAGCAAGTTGAGGGTATAATTGATACAGTGCTTTTGGGGTGTTAGTGTATTACATGCCTATTGATTTAAAAAATAACGGTTTAAGCACGTGCCCCAAAAAGGTTGGTTGACCACCCCTGCTATAGACAGATAATAATAATAAGATGACACAATTTTATGCGGCTTGTTATTTTTTCTAGAAATCAAAACAAAATAAATTCAGTGTCATTTTTCTGTTAGATTAGATTTTGCGTGTTTCACTTCCATATAATGAGAATGTTTTATGTAATCATGCATACATATTATCATTCCGTGTCCCTTGAAGGGTAGGCAGAGAGAAAATATTTCCAAACTTTTCTCTCCATGCATACAACTTTCGCCTCCTCCACATTTATACATTTCGTCATGCACAATCTTCCATTATTCATACTTCTCACTTGATCTTTTTTTTTAAATCTAGTTCATTTAGTTCTGCCACGTTTTCCTTGGTATATATCTTCTACGCACATCTTGCACTCTGACTTATATACTCGTTTAGTAATTCTTTCATTATTAATTATCTTAAACCATCTTAAAGCTCCTTTCTTCATTCGGTCTTCTTTCAAACATTGACTTTCCACATATTTTCCTTAGTGCACGCATCTCACAACATTAATATTAATCTTATCTTTATTCTGCCAAATCCAAGTTTCAGTTCTATACGTCAAAATCAGCACCAACAAACACACTATTATGTATTGTCATTTTTAAATAAATAAATATTGGTTTATCGATAGCAACATATTATGCACATATACTCGTATACGTATATATTCTGAAATTACATATATACCTCAGGCTAATGTCGAAGGAAATAGATTTAAGATAGAAGCTAGGCTCTGGACTCATTTCAAAACATCACCTCAATCGAGATACACCCCCACCAATGGAGGGTGAGTCCGGCCGCGAGTGCATCCGATGTTTTTTAGCCCACACCCTACTTTTGTTACTGTTTAATCAAAATATTGTATATATCAGTAATTAAAAGTGATTTTCCGTATATAACCTTATTGATATTGCAATTCACAGTGTATTCATGTGGTACAAAGTAGAATGATTGTACTTATTTATTTGATAAATTTGATATTGAGTGTGTGGGCGTTAACCATGAAGATATCATGGCGAAACTCATTGATCATTCTGTGATTCCATATTCCACTTGATTTGAATTATCATGTCGTTAGCATAGAAATTTGATCATCATAATTTTCATTTACGAATTTCGAAGTAATAAAATTGATTTCACAATATTCAAATAAAAAGTAAAAGGAGTTAACTCTAAAACCAGAATTTTCAACAATGACATTTTTCTGATTTATTTATATTTAACATCTGCAGCCTTCAATATTCAATAATAAGTATACAAAAAAAAAAACGAAACAAAATAATAAAAAGCATTCAAACAGACTTTAAAATACTGTATTGTATTACTTTTCCGTTGTAGAACCTGGCGGGCTTACTCCCATGTGACAATCTCTTTCAATCAACCAGAACATGTCACTTAACAAAAGTGTGAATCTGCAATACAATTGAAAAAACTTTTATTGAAAAAAATATATAATCAAAATGGAATAATGGTTAAGTAGAAAACAGAAAAATGTATGGGGCAAGAACATTACAATTGCGTTTTTCACCTAAAACTGTCTTAAATTTATCACGTTTAATTAAAAAGATATATAAAAATCTATACTGAGAAATTTTAAATATTCCTGATTTTAGCTTCCCCCTGGAGCATTTGAAAATGTCTACATATCGTGTTCCCCAATCTGTGCGAGACTATAAGGTGTTATATAAGTTTTTTGTGTCTGTTATCAGCTATAGACGAGAAGAAAGAAAAAGAAGAAAATTTATTGCGGACTTAATAAGTGTTTTGTAATATATATTTTTTATTTAAAAAAATCCTATTTGAATTGTTACTCTGTACATAGCTGATAGGAAAGTACATATCTTCGATTTCGAAAGGCGTGTAGCGATAGGAAACAAAGTAAACAGGACATTCAAATATAACATATATACTCGAACCGGACAGTATCAAAATCTCCTAAGATGACTGTCCACAACAGTATTTTAGTACCAACTTTGATGTGTGGTAGTGAAACGGGGAATGTTCAAAAATATCTAGCTGTAAATAAAAAGTATTTCATAGTTAAACTCTATCTTAAAAAGACTGAAAAGAGCCGAACAAATGCTGTAGAAATGGGTGTCCTTAGAATAATATGATACGTAGGGTGACAATGTATGACAGAATACGGAATGAATTGATTAGAGATGAATGATAACTTAAGGCAGGTGTATTAAGTAAGATGAAGAAGAACTCTGAGATGGTTTGGGCACGTGGAATGAATGAATGAATAAAGACTAACAAAACAAATATACACTGCAAGTGTAATATGTAGTGCCCTTTGGAAACCAAAAGACCCATGTGCGCGGACACTATTAAAAGTAAATAAACATTTAGAAGAGCTTCGAATTCATTTATTTTTCTGAAGAAACTCTGAATTGATTAACTTCTTAGAGCAGCTGAGAGTCTGTTCAATGATTAGGGAACAGTAACCTAGAAAGTCCTCTTATCAAATGCAGGTCTGCCAATATTCAAATAAACCGTTAATTTATCAAGTGGTCGAATAACTTATTTTAATTTGTTGATACTTGTAAATGATATTCATAAAAAATGCAAATATATATTTTTTTAGTATTTATCGCTCGTAAAACTTCTATTCATAAAACCTCTTTTCTGTTTCATTAAAATTTACAGGCTAGAAGTATAAATTAGTCGAGAAATTTATACGACATCGGACATCTGAATAATTTCAAATGTTCAATAAGAGAAAACATGTTCATAAAAATAAAACATTTTTTTACACAAGATATTTTTTTCATTTGATAGTTTCGTCTCTCCTACAAAATAATTATACGAATTTACACTTTTTTATAAATGGTGTATTTAGTAAATTTCTGCTAAGAGTAAAATTGGAAAAATCAATATAAGTCAAAATTTAATTTTTTTTTAAATATTAATAAATGTATTTGGTAAAATTTAGTAGTCAACTGCTCAAGTGGTATAAATTTTCATTAAATTACAGTGAGATATAAAACTTCTAAAAATGTTTTATTTTAATTATCTCAAATTGACTTAAGACCACACATTAATTGGTAAAAAAGTGAGAATGTTGCTTTGCATGATTTCACTATTGGTACATTAACCACAGTTTACAGATGTCACGTAAGTATTTTTTATATATTGGGATATTATTAAATAACTCGTTCTTAACATGCGAATACAGAATATCGATTACCCAACTTTCAGGAATACGAGTGCATCCATATCGGTCAAATTTGAATAATATTAGATATCGTTTCACAATACCTCCTCAAGCAAATCTAATATTTTGTTATAATTTTTTTAAATTACAAATTTCGAATAAGTCTTATATTAAAAAAATAACCAAAACAAAATCTAGAATTTTGGTTTTATTGAAAAAACGAAATAATTACACCTTAATCCCTATATGTGCGGAAATATTAAGCCATAAATGAGTATTTCATGGTTGAATTCCATCTTAAAAAAATGTTCCGTATAAAACGATGTGATATTTCTTCAATTTCAGAACAGGTAAATGTGGGTTGGATCCTTTATGTTTATTAACGTCCAATTGATCTTTTTTTATTTTATTTCTTCGGATTCGTTGAGGTCACCCATAAATAGTGACATTTTATTGTGCCAGGATACATTAATGTTACTCAAACAATTGTCAAAGATATACATTTCGGGCTCAAGACGGAATTCCCTTCTTGGGTTGTCTGGTGAATCATATTATTCTTTAATGAAGGGTCCTCACACTTTTTACCAGGGATTCAAGAACTTTTCTGAAATATATTATTTTTGATAAAATATAATTCTATAAGTTTCTTCAAAAATTAATCACGGAGACATTTAAGACAAAAATTGACAAAATTATGCAAAACATACTATATTTCGCTGATTTGATCGGAAAAATTTAGTATGAACTTAAATTAATAGGACGGGCGATGAGCGATGCACTTTTGGAAGTCTCCACAAACACATATGAGTGAATGACTGATACAGATGTAGAGCGTGTGATGAGAAGTTGTTCGACGTGATGTGGTGGTTGAGAATGTGATAAAGTTAGAAGTATGTATATGATAGTTTAGGATTAAAATACGTATTATGATATGAACGCAAAAAGTGAATGTTTCAGCTGAGTGTTATAGTAATATGTTGTGCATATTTATTTGAGGAATGAGGAGTTTTTGGAGAACTCCACATAAACATGTGAGGGAATAACTGATCTTAATGTAGAGCCTGCGATGAGGAGTTGTCGGACATGATGTTGCTGATGAGATTATAACTGTGAGTAACTTACATACTTCAGTAGTTCTTAATCCGAAGACACGATTACAGAGTACGAATGTAATATTGTATCCTAACTACGCTCTTCAATATGTCTTCATCGCCAATTCGAATGTGGCGAGGGGTACCATATGAACGAATGAACTATACTCGTATAAATGTTCTGATTGTCTCTAAGATATGTGCATATTCATCATTATCATCAGGCCAAGTCATATTGGAATATGCGGTTAGAGCAGATCTCCACATCATCCTTTTCTATTCTGGTATAAGACTTTTGCTTCCGCTACTTCCATACTTTTTCTTAGAATCTGATTCATTTGGTCATATTAGATTTGAGAAGCTACTATTTTTTATTAATAGAAATAATTACAGTCATAAAGCTTAATTGTATAAAATTGTATGTGTTCAATTAAGGATAATTTATTTTTTATTCTGTTTCAGGTAAGTGACTGTTTCTATTATGAACGTGAATGCCTTGCTGTTAAGTGAGTCGATTTTTTATATTTTCTTGATTTTTTCATTATACAATAATTTTATTTATTTATACTATTTTATGTGCTTGGTTAAAAATGCCCCATTGCTGGGTTTATTTATTTAACTTTTTTGTGCAGATATATCTCTCGGATTTATTACTTAAGAGCGATTTCTTCCAACCGACCAGCTTTTGTTTCATAATTATTATTGGTACCTATTAACGTGTATTTAACGTAGTGTAGAAAACAATATTTGCTATACAGCAATTCTTCCGACAAACCACCTTATCTTGGTTGCGTAAATTTGTATTAAAACCATGTTAGATTTAACAAAAATAAAAAATATAAAAATTCACGTAAATAATTGATTTTGAACAATAATTGTAGCACCAAAGGAAATAAATTCGTTCAAGAATAAGGTAGGGAGACAAAGGGAAATTAAGATGAAAGGGTATACTGAGTAGAGTTATATTTTTTCTTTTGTATGTGGTTAAGAAGAATGCACATCTTGTAAATGAGTAACTCTTGAAAATCTTACATCGGTAGTCGTTTATAATAATCTTCTTGTATATAAAATGAGAACGAAGTTATTATAAATTAATGAACGGGGAAGAAAATAATTTAGAATATATTTTTTAGAGATTTTAGAAAAGTCTATGTAACTTTGTTCATGATTTTTTGGGTAATATTTTATGTACAATATTTTCAAGTTAGAAAAGTTTGAATTTAAATTAGTATATTTATTTTTAACTGTCGCTTTACCAGGCAACATTTGAAATTTCTTCAAACACCTCAAAACGGGTATAATGCGGTTTGGATCATTTTTGCACCGATTCTATCAATTCAGAAGTAAGCAGGTAGGTACATTAGAAATTTGAACAATCTTAAAATTTCCGGTTTTATAAGTTGACTGTTTATACTATTGGTACGCGAACCACAGTTTATTATAGATTCCCGGTTTCGTTAACATTTTTCTTTCGAAGGAGTTTTTTTTATCTATTGCGCTATTATTTTATAATTTATTCAAAATATCCACTTCTAGTAAGTGCCAGTGTCCTAGATACATTTTACCAAAATTAAGATTAGTCTTTTCAAAAATGTTCTACAAATGATTAAATGTTATCAATAGTAGCTTCAAAAATAAAATAATCTTTTTACTAAATGCCTCATTAATAAAATATTTTTCACTATAATCGAGCCTCTTTTCAACCACGGTCATCAATTAACTGGTGGATTTTGTATTTTACTGTTTTCAGTATTTTTTTGTTCAACGCAAAAAGATTTATTTCGTTTGCGTGACTTTAATGTTATTTACCAAACTACTATCGATTACTTCTGATGAAACGTCGTTAGATATTCCTCGTCCTTGTGTGGTTGAGCTGGGTAGTTTTGTTCCTTGTCAATATTTTTAGCTCTCGATTGTTCAACGTAGAAAGACTCGTTCTATTACGTGGTGTTTTGATATTTTTACCTTTCGTCTATCGATGACTTTTGAAGAATAGTACTTTGATATTGTAAGTCTTTCCTTGTTCGATTTGGGTATTTGGGACCTGCATAACCTGAACGGGTGGCAGTGGTGGCGTGTGGCGCAGGTAAAGGAATAATCCCTGGCCGAGGGTTCAGTGCGTCCACCGTGACAGGATCGGACTTTGGTTGAAAATATTACATCGATGATATTCATACAATACCAATGCTCAATAATCGAACTAATTATTTATCATCCTTACAAAGTTAAAATATAAGTGTTGAATTAAAAAAAATTGACGGGAACACTTCCAAATTATTTCTGAAGATATGCCCTATTCCCATTGTACAAAATTGGAATTAAATCAAGTTTCTCTCTACTCACACTTGGATTCCTTTGCCTAAGTCCTTGTGGCGGTCGCCCACTCGAAATACTGTGGGCATTCATACATACGGTCAATGACCGATGAGATGACCTTCGCACTCCTCGACAATCTAAATAGGCAAGTCCGAAGTTCACCCGCCGGCCATTCAACCCATAGCCGAGCGGACCGCATTCCATACTAGAGAGAGAACGCACCACGCTTGTCTCGCCAGTTCCGCATTTGAATGATACCTACATACAACAATTAATCGTTTTGCATTCGCAGAAACGAGACGTAGGCATATCGCGAGCGCATTTTCGCGCACATTCTAAAAAGATATAAATACCTACGTTACTAATAAAATTGGACTCTCTTTCCGCATTGCGATCTAACGTGTTTTATTATTTATCAACAAATCATCCTCATCATCTCTTCCCTTAAGGACCGAACTCCTAAATCCTTTACGAATAGACACAGAAGATCTTTACATTTCTATCCAAACCCACCATTTTGCGTCGTTCAAATGCATACTGGCTTCTCATACTTCTCACTTTTCCATTAGTTAAAATGTTCAATTCCTATCATTCATTCCACGGGCTTCTTTCTTATAATATTCGGCCGTGGGATATTCGTTCAATAATTGGTTTTGGAATATTCGTTCAATATTCGGTCGTGGGTTCTTTTGCACAATGAGAATCAAGTTTATCATATTAATAAAAATTTGACATTTTCCTTTTTTTTCGAATTCTAAGAAAAGCACATTTTCGAAAACATTGGGAAAACATATCATTATGATAACATTTTTTCTCAAATATATGAAATAAATAAAAAAAATACAATTGCGCTATACTCCAACAACCCTCTTGATAACAAGCATTGGCTCTCGATCTGCGATACCTTTATTATAAGATCGAATTATTCAAAAACACACAGAAGTAAGAGAAAATTTATGTTAAATTGTTTTTATTTATAAAATAAGAAATATATATTTAATTTCTTTATGTTCTTGTTTCATTCAATCACTTGGAGATATTTGAAAGTTGTAGTTACCACTATCTCGCCGACTCTCTATTAAATATCTTGTAAACCACATAAATTTTACTTAAGTTTAATAAAAACAAAATAATATCATGTACGTCATAAGACGTGATGAGTTTTTTACGGTTGAAGTCTAATTCTTTGATTGACAGTTATAAAATATCTAACGGAAACGTGTTATAGGTACTATTACTTTTTTATTAAGTATTATATATTTTCTTTCGTGTTTACTCACAAAACATGTTTTAAATATTTGTATATAAACTCTTCCATTTTATGAATTAACATATATCATGCGAAACTAGTACTGAATGATTTTATTTAAGCTAGAGTTTTATTTTTTTCATTAAAGAATTAATATTTTTTTAAATTTCTATCTGTGGTCTTTCAGTTACTTCTTAAAGTACTTAAAAATTACGCTTTTCACTTTGAGAAGATTGAATATTGATCTCTCTGTTAATTTAACAAATACAGTAGATAAATTTAAACGTGTTTTTTTGTGGAATATGTTTCCAAAGTTCATTCATATTTAAGCTTTTCGTAAAATAACACGAAACTTAAGGTGCCAATTTACTCAGTTACAGGTTTTATTATCAACTACAAATTTTATTACCTACTTATTGTTTCATGAAAAGTTTCAGAATATGCAGTGCTTTCCTTTACACACATATAATAATTGATTGATTCCCCGTTGTTCCCGTGTAGAAGGGTGCAACAATGACTCGAGGACCGTTTGATTTTCGTGTTTATCTCGAGGCTGTGGCGTGGATAAACAATACGAATATCTAGTTGTAAAATGGCAAGATGAAGGGAGAATAAACAGATATTGTTACTCTCGATTTCCGTCTTTCGTGGTTTTATTGTATTGGGTGTTATGTAACATAAGTTGTGTCCGTTTTTTTTTTCAAATAAAAAAATGAGTAACAAAAGTACAAACAAAATGGTTAAGGTTATACGTCATTCGAAAGAAAATGTTCTGCTCTACAATATATTGAGTTTGCTTATACGGTACATATATTATTTTATTTGATTACAAGCCCTCAAAATGGAATATCAAGTAGACGAAAGTGAGCATTTTCGACACCTCCTTCTGTTCGCGTTCAATCGAAAGAATAAAGCTGCCAAAGCTACTTGCGTTATTTGCGAAGTATACGGTGAACATGCTATGAATTAAAGGACAGCTCGTCGATGGTTTTTGCATTTCAAAGACGGTAATTTCAACCTGAAAGACATGGAGCGTTCCGGACGAACCTTTGCTTGTGGCCATGCGTAGCTCGATGACGCGCGAGCAAACCAGCAGAAATTGTCGAACGTTGATTTTTGTTGTTTTCACTCAAAACGTGTGGAACCCAAGCGCCGAACTTCTGGACTTTTCCCATTGATTTAAGACGGCGGTATAGTCATGTAACTACAATTCATCTGCTCAGCCAATTCTACGGTGGTTTGAAGGGGATCTTCATGAATAATATGGTTTAAGCGGTCCTCATCGAAGTCCACTGGAGGTGTCGAAAATGCTCACTTTCGTCTACTTGACATTCCATTTTGAAAGCTTGTAATCAATTAAAATAATATATGTAACGTAAAAGCAAACACAATAACTTATAGAACAGAAAATTTTCTTTCGAATGACGCATAACTTTTATCATTTTGTTTTACTTTTGGTAATCATTTTTAAATTTGAAAAAAAAAACGGACAACACTTATGTTAACACCTAATATTTATTTTTGAAATTGGCAAATCGAGTTTTGAATAATTAAATTTTAATGTATTACACCAAGTACATTATAAGTTACATATGTTTGTTCATAAGTGTATGCCCATGACCATCGCTCTGCTTAGCATATTTTTGATATCAAACTTTCAGTTTCCCAGCGATACGCAATGCTTGTGGCACGCGGCCGTTGTGCAATCGCGGAAACTGTCTCGAATGTTTACAATCAAATCGAAGGCGAGCCAAATAATTACAAGGTACAACCGACAACAGCCTCCGAATATGTCGCACGAAACTACGAATATAAAACTGAATTCACATTTGACATAAGGTTGACTAATGTCTTATTAGAGTGAAGTTGGCACGAACTGATTGATTCCATCGATATCCAAGTGCGTTTTCACTACTCGATTATTTTTACTAACGCCATAATTTATCGTTTTGCTATGGATTAAACTATTTGATCATGTTAACTTATTTTCAACCAAATTATTTTTTATTATTTTTTACTTTTTTATTCCCTCTCCCGTCTTTCTGTTATACTTTAATACGTCAGTTTGTTTTTTGTATTATTTGCTTAATATATATTTTCATTCGTGTATGTACATTACATATGTTTTTAAAGATAATCAATGTCATCTTTCAACCCACAATCAATTCTTCTTTGAGAATCAATTATCTGGCTGAAGAGGTTCCATTTACGCTGTTAAGAAGAAGGTAATACACTCGCCTGGTTTTATACTGCGCAAGGAAATGTTAAAAAAAGAATAAAAATGAATATTTGATGTAATTCCACATGGTGAGAGTGCCCTGTGTTTAAAAAACTTCACTTCGGTTAGCTTCAGGCAAATCTTACGTCAGATGTGAATTCAGGGTTAGTATAGTATTACAATTCCGCCCATTGACCACTCCGCGCCTGTGGTGGGAGCTTGTAACCTGCAAGATTATCTTCCCGCTTCAAGTAAATCCGCCGATCTTCTCTCCGTCTTCTTCGGACCGGTTAACTTCTGCGTGGGTGGAAGCGAGACCCGGCTACAGTCGTGTCTGGTATGCGGCCGCTTGACGGCTTACCACCGCGCGCTCCGTCTTTTGGTTTCGTTAACTTTTTCTCGGTCCTCGACAGAAGTAAGAAGTACTACTCAGTACGGCAAGAAATCTCGGTTGGCCGCAAGGCGTCCTCTGATTTCGCGGGCTAGTCCAGTTGGCGCGATGTAAGAACAACCCTACAAAGTTTCACATCCTTCCCGGCAAACCTTGCATTCTTCTTCTGTGAAACTTTTGTTATAACTGCCATTCCGTTTATGCTTCAAGTGGTGCATTATTTTGTGTTTACATTTTTCTTCCTTTCGAATGTCCGTTATCAGCGATCGGCGTTGCTGTCAAATCTCGCGGTATATTGTGTGTTTGTGTTTCTCGGCGTGGTCCAGTTGCAATTTGCACAGTTTCCGATTCGCCAGGATTCTGATGAGGTGACGTCAGTGAAGTGCTTTGTTCCTAACGCTGCTGGGATTCTGCTGCGATTATAAGATTTGTTTCATTATTCGCATCTGCTATGTGGTGAAGCTGTTGGCATGGCGGCTGCTGTAGCCACGGCTGTGGCCAATCAGGTGAGCTACAATGACTTCCATCATTCCCAATAAGGAATCCTCCGGGTTTCGTGTCGACTATAATCTTTTTGTATTCAAGTTTCATTCAACTCATTACTATTTCGTCAACGTGCCGAACAATGTATCGTCTGTTTTTGCAAATGTTTCTGTGTTTGCATAATGTGTTATTTTTAAGTGCTGAGTAGTCATACCAGGCATGTTAAACGAATTCACGAAATATTTGTGTTTTTACTGGAGCCTTTGATTGTTTTACAAATAAGTAAAGTTTGTATGAAATGGTGACTAGATCTGTTTACAATCTTTCTCTTTTTCGTATACTTGAAGGATAATTAAAGAAGGAATGCTGAAATTGTCTAGGCACTAAGAATCATGTATAAAAGTTGAAAGAAATCAGACATTGTATTATATTAGAGTTAAGGAAGAAGAAAGCCGAGGAGAAAACATAAGCAAACATCTGAGGAAAATTATACCGATCAAGAAGATGATAAAAAAATATAATAAGAATGGCATGTTTAACAATATACTCGTACATATATAGACGAGGCAAAAATTATATGCTTAGTTACCCGTAGAAAGGTCGAATATCTATCCTCTCTGCCTGCCCCAAAACTGACACAATCTAATGTGTGAGCAACATATGTTGCACACACATTAAATGTATCTAATATTTGTGCAACATATTATGAATCTTGATTTTTTAAACTGAGTTTAAATTATGTACATAATATGATGACTAGTTTTGCCCGTAAACTTGATCTTATTGTTAAAATTGACCAACGAGATATGTTATGAAGTGTACTTTTTTACTTTCAGCATTATCATACCAAAATGATCAACGCATGAATCATGACTTAAACATGCAGGTATTTTAAAGGTCTGTCTGTCTCCGAGGTATTTTACCTTTGCCCATTCAGGTTTTATAATTTTCAAATGTTCAACCAATCATTTATTATAACAAGCCACTCGAATCCTAGGCGGTATGTTCTTTTCAGTTCAATTTGTTGTTTTTGTTTTATAATTGCACAAAAATTGCGGGAAAACTGACCCACGATACTTGCTGCGATTTCGCCAGTAAGCTCGCTGTTCTCTTGTACAATGTGGACTACTTTTTATTGCAGTTTATTGTGCAATCGAAAGTCAAGTTTTTACGGCTGCAGTAAATGCCATTTAGTTAAAAGAAATACAAGCGCAATACTCTTAATATCTTAATAAGGAGCTTTTTTTCAAAATTAATTGACGAAACTTCCTTTTGCAATTATTACCAAAAAGTAGTTATTTTTTACAGAAACATGTGTCGTGGGATTTAAGACACAGTAGACTCGATTATTCGGGGTGGTTGAGAAAAAAATAATTCGGATTAAAAAAACTGGATAATCTCCGCCAAAAATACACCTATTGTTTTCAACAAAAATTCAAAATATCCTACATACTTACCCTTTTATTTTAAATATTGTAGCAAACAAGTTTATTTTTTCTTTCTGTTAATTTTCGGCAAATGGTGCTACGCAGATGTCGCAATATTCTTGTAGCTCCAAATAACAGTAGGCTTTCAACGTTAATTTAAGCAGCACTGTGCATCATACTCTTGTATGAGGCTACTTTCTTTCTGATCCGTCATCAGTAACTGCAGGTTGATTTGTCGTAACACGTTGCACAATCTCTTCATCATTGAAAACTTCATATCCAGGCAAATTATCATCTACATTTATCAAATCGCACAGGTTTATGCGACCTTTGATAATCGAGAGCCTATTCTAATTAGTAGAATTCTAAAATGGAGTTTCACAAAGGCGAAACGAAACCTTTGGTTGGTTGCATCTGTGTTATTCTGTGTTTTTGGTTACGTTTTTAACGAGTCAACCATCGTAATAAGGACGATTTGTGAAATGATTGATTTAAATGTGCCACGAAAATGTTATAAATAATTCTATTTATTTCGTAAATGTTAAGCCGATCTCCGCGGCCTAGTTGGTAAGACGCCTGTCTCCCAGTCCGAAGGTTGCGAGTTCAAATCCCGCTGGAATCCAGATTTTTTTAAAGGATTCCAGTCTTGTTTTCGCTTAAACATATTTCTGGTTGGTTGGAAAAGATTGCCACATAAAAATAAACCCGCCAGTCTGTACTGAATATAACGAAAGTGTAATTCAATACAATTAAGAAAAATGGATTTATGAGAGAAAAGTAGTATTGCTAAAATTACTAATACTTAAAACTGCAACTTTTCGAAGACACCTTTCTTCATGTTATACATTGTATATGGAGATATCCAATTCACTAATAGGTGTTTTAGAGCAGGTGTCGGGAAACAGGGCTGAATTACCCCAAATGAAATAAAAACAAAAAAAATGGTTTATAATAATAGCTCAAAAAAAATACAATTAAAAGTAAACAAAAAACATTTTTTTAATGGCACATTTTTATACAGCAAAAATGTAGTACTTACCTTTGTGAACAAGGATTTTCTACCCTTATGAATTTGAAAACTAGGTACAGAAACTGATTGGACCACGAAAACAGCATTCAAATTGTTTTGATATCAAAATCACTGGCATCAATGTTGTTTTAATCAAAAAATTAAATAATTAATTATTTTCATAACCTGAAGTGAAGTGTTTTAAATTAAATGCTTCAGTTCTCTAATATTTCTTATTAATTAAAACTTAATGAAGGATGTGGCTACACCAAGTCTTATTAATTCTTGACCTTAAGACAAGTGTTTTTATTTTATTTCAATGAGTTTTCGTTTTATTTTAACTCTAAGGGGTAATATAATTGAACACTGACATACATATATATAATTACGCCATTTCCATATCGGGATAGGCAGAGAAGAAATAGCATAGCTTTTATATCTTGTCACACATCCTTCGCCTCTTCTACATCCATACAACTCCTACGATTTCTCAGTCTTTCTACATTTCCTTCTATCAAAATATCATTAACTTGATTCAACCATACTTAATATTATCTTCCACTCACATATTGTAACACAGAGAGATTGTGGATATTATCCAAAAAAGTTCTTCGACCCCTGTTTTTAAAATAAACATACATGTTGCGAATTTTGAAATTCGGAGGCACTAAAGTCAATAGTCAATTTTTCCGCTCGTTGCTTATTGTGTTCTCAACAAAACGTTCCTAAAATTCACAGCACTGTAGATGTTTTTATCAAGAAAGTAGACTCCTCTCTGTCGATTGGCGTAATTTAATTCTTCGTTATTATTTTTTGTATAACAAATTGAATATCAAAAAGTTTGTAAGCAGTAGCGTGCCAAGGTTTCTACTGCCTTTATGCAAAGATGGGGCTTATTAATAAAATGTGATGAGTCCATTTATCTATATGTATATACGAGTATATATACATACATACCTTTACGTCATTTCACTGTCGGGATAAGCAGATAGGATAGAGCGCCGGAATTTCCTACTTCGACAGAAATCGTTCGCTTCGTCTACATCCATGCACCTTCTCGCACAACTCCTACGATTTCTTTGACTTTCTGCATTTTATTTTTTCAGAATATCATTTACTTGATCTAACCAACCTTTTCTTAGTCTTCCTCTACCTAGCCTTTCATTCACATTTGCACACTCATTTGTTCTATATACCCAAACCATCATAGGGCGTTAGTCTTCATCTTATTACATAATTAACAAAGTGAATGACATCTTCATTAAATCAGTCATTGAATGTATACTAGCATCTCCGTGCGTTCTGCCCCAACCGTGGGGCCATGAAATACAGAGTCAGATAGCGCATGACCCCGCGGTTGGGGCGCAGTAATTATTTTTCGAATATTCCCAGATTATGTCAGGATTTGGAGTACCGATGACATCTATTTATGATACCGCAGAATTAAATCATTTATCGGCTAGTTACATGTTTTACCAACTGAACAAACGATGTTTTAAAATTTTAAAAATATCTTACTACTCGAGAGGCTAGAGTGTTATCCGTTTACAAATTCAAGTGAAATTGTACTTGCACTGCTCGGCGTTATTAAACGCTCTAGAATATGAGCATCCATGTACAACTACGGTTTATTTATTGTCGCTTGCTGCATTACAGTTATATTTTTTAACTTTACGTTTAATTTAAAATACTCGAATTTTTATATTTTGTGTTATTCGTATTCATAAATATTTCGAAAGTCTGCCATTACGGGCTTTTTAAAATAACAAATAAATAAAAACGCTAATTAACACGGTCAATGCTAACAACGCGCCTAGTGCGTTCTTCTTCGTAACCGTCAGGTGCTAACAACGCGCCTGACGCGTTTTCGTATGCAATGTTCGTGTTCAATGTTTCGTTTCAATTGGGGGGAGGGGGGGTGGGGTACTACTAGACAACACCAAATTAAATCGCACGTATTTTTTTTAATAATTTTCAGCCACACGTGAATTGCCTTAACAATTTGATCGCATTGAATGTGTTAAAAGTTCTTTTTTGTTTTATTTTAAAATTTACTAACCCCAACCCCAGTTATTTGAGGTTAATAAACATTAAAGAGTGTATACAATCAATAGTTTTTACGGATTTATTATGTTCAAACGAACGATTTCTTCTACATTCAAATGTGCACACACACTATTAATATATTACATTCACTTCCAGTGGGGCGTATACAATGACATTATCCTGATCGTTTAAAATATTTTTTAAATTGTTCTGGTTTGTTTATTGATATATATTATTTATGATTGCATTCAAAATATATTCAACCAACGTGTATTATTTTCATATGTTTCATCGCCGTACTTTAAAACAAATTAATGTAAATAAAAAAATTGGTATCCCCTCGAATTTTATTTGCGCGTAATATTCTCATTACACAGACAGGCGTGACAGGTGACGGCCCTGTGGCCACTCTTTGGTCTCCGAGGCGAGCGCGCCCAGCGAGAGAAGTGAAACAGGTTTGTGATAAAAGTAAAAGTATCAGGTCTGAGGAGCTGTTCCCTCCGTTCTTATCCTCTGCCGCCCCTCGTCCTGTGCAGCATCGCTGCCTGCACCTCTCATCTGTGGAATTTCCGCATCTCATAGCGCTTCTCGCCTCTTAGACGCGCCACCGATGATAACTCTCGTTGGCGCTCGATTTTAGCGCGGGGTTTTGCGGTTGATCAAATTTTGTGGTGTGATTACGTATTTTTTTCTTCTCCGAGTTCTAATACTTAGAAGTGGAGACTGTTATTCCATAATGGAAAATTAATCATCGGTGAATAAGCAACGAAACCTCAAATTATCAAGGTTTAATATGAGCACTGGAAAAGATGATTCAGATTTTGGCCTTGTTGTCAAATTGACGATACTTTCGTTATTTTTATACATACGAGTAGCTTCCCATATGAGAAGCTAAATCTAAAAAAATGATATAGCATTGCCTTGAATATAACGATCTCCGTGGCTTAGTAAGTAAGATACGTGTCTTTCATCTCGGAGCTTGCGGGTTCATTCCCGCTGGTATCCATTTTTTTAAAGAAGAGTATCAGTCTAGTTTTCATTCAACGTTTCTTCAACATCTTTCTAGTTGGTTTAAAAGGATTTTCGAATGGCAATACACTAACCAGGTTGTATACACAACGATATTGTAATATATTACAATAAGCCAGAACATAAATAACTAATCAAATGTTAAGTTCAAATTTATTGCACTTCTAATTTTTCTATTTTATATTATATTTGTTTTTTTTCTATTCTGATGCTGATTACAAAAGATTTAAAATAATTATATTAAAAATACATTTACACGTTGTCTTGAAATATGATATTTGGAAAATTGTCTGTAGAATAAACATGGTAATTAATTAGGATTAATAACTGAATTTGCGACATGACGACGTTGGTTTAAGAAAATACGAGAGGATATCGACAATTTTCGGCACTGGAGATAAGAACAGTGTAGTAAAGTTTCTCATCATCCAAGGTGGTTAGAAATGTTGTTGGAAAATTAATTCAGAATAACACAATACTTGTAATGGACCGTTTAATGATGTATCTCAATTGTGGTGTTATCATTCCACTTTCGACTGAGCACGATTGTTTTGACAAGATCTACTGAAGCAAAAAGTAAAGCTAATTTATATCTTAAAGTTTCGACAGTGAAGCTTCTTCTCTTATCATGATTTCTAAAGGCTGAGAGTCTGTTCTGAATGCATAACTTGTTGAACAAAATGAAGAGTTATCATTTGCATTTTTACTCGCTTCGCTTATTAAATCTTACCATTTCTTTCTTAGTTTTTTTGTTTTTATCGAAACCCTTAGGCCGAAGCCACACCAAAATGCTTCGTTAGGTGCTAAGCTAGATTTTACGTGACTCATATACTAGGTGACTTCATGCCTGGCCACACCAAAGTACGACGCACAAATTCATTTGACAGTTGGGAGCGTGGGTGAGTCAACACACGATGTCACTCTCAAAACTAATCAATTTCATTATAACTTACCATCTTTACTTACTTTCTGTGCAATTTCATTCCAAAGTGATTTTATTATAGTTACATTTTTCTATAACTTGCTCGATGGGTTCCACAAAGGCTCCCTTTTATACACAGCTGTCATTAAAACTTCCACCATCTTGTAAATTAACCAACACGTCTGTTCGCTAGGAGATTCACTCGATGACTAATCGTCATGCAACGTGGCGCGAAGCGTGCAGTGTGGCCACTGCGATAGTATGCGGTACGTTGGTTCGCTAGGATATGTCGTCTAACTCGCACCATAGCTCTAAGCATCAAGCGAGGCTCCTTCTTGTGTGGCCGAGGCCTTAATGATTGAAATATAAACCTTTAATGACCTATGTGGTGTATTTGGATATAAAAAAAACATTTGCGTCTATTTTCTCCAACATCTTCTAGTAATGGTTGTAAGATAACTGTTTCTTTTGATTTTTTTAAATTAAACATATATTCCCACATAATTTGAGTCATAAATCCTTCGCGCCGTGTTTGAAGGAAATTGAAAGCAGATCACTAATCTTCCATGATTAAAAAACAGAAATATTTTATCGAAGGTCTGCAAAATAGATAAATTATGTTGATACATATATACCATCACGCCATATCCCTTTTAAGGTATGCAGACAGAACAGAACTCAACTCCTAATCCACATAAACAGCATTTACCTCACCCACACTCATTCATACATGCTCTTCCATTTCTCTTACACTTTACCTTTACCTAAGTTAAAATTTCTCCGACTTTATCCTTCCATTCTTTCCTCGGCCCACCTCTTCCTCGCATTTTATGCACTCCAAACATACGAGTATATATTTTTTTTATATAACTCATTCTCTCGATATGTCCAAAGCATCTCAAGATGTCTTCCTGATTTTACTTATAACACCCGACTTTAACAACCAGTTATCCTCGATTTTATTACTGCTTACTCTATCATACATTTTAATACATCTGGCTTAATGTCCAGATTTCACTTCCATACATCATGGTGGCTCGATGGCATGATTATTATGCAATTATTTTATTTACAAATACACTTCTAAGTGCACCGTTGACCTTGTTCCCTACTACAACATGTCTTCCAATATCTTTTTCTATATAACCATCTCTCGAAAACATGCTTCCCAGATAGCAAAATTTCTCAACTTGCTTTAGTCTTTAATTGTTCACTTATACGAGTACATTGTAAACAATCGTATGATTGATTATTCTGTTTTATAACCGTTATTTTTAACTTATTTACATATTGAAAATTTGTTGTTATATTTTAAGCAAGTTAAACTAAAAAAAGTTTGTTCATCCGTTAGCTTGATTTCAACAAACTGTAAACAATACAGCGTAATAGTAAACTTATGAGTTGATTGCCGAATTGTATTGTTTTTTCCTATTTTTTGTCCAATCCAGTCATTCACTCATCGCACTTGGGTCGACGACATTGACACCTGCTTTACAGTGTTCCGCTTTTGGTCGAATGCGGAAATGTGTTATGTATACAAACAATCTGGTCGAAGGTTAATTACTTTTACACCTAACGACTAATAAATTACCTATTTATTTGGTACATAGTTCGTAAGATATATTTATTGTATTTTTCTGTACAGAAGAGCAAAAAGTTAATTGAAAATCTTTCAATTACGAATTATCGTGCCCGCTTCGTGAAATTGAACTATCCTTGAAAGATAATATCGGATCCGTGCTAGGACAAGTCGACGTATTTTAACGTGTTCCTCGCGGGAAGCACAAACGCCTGTGATCTGATCTGTAGCATTCCTTTGTGTATTTTACGTAATGTTTAGTTTATCTCCTTTATTTAATGACTCTCCTTAAGAGTAATGACTATTATTTATTATCAGAAAATTACTTGAATGTCATGTTTACTTGGTGGTGTAATCAAATATCGTGTTTAAACTTAGAAATTAAAATACGTGTTTAAACTTAGAAATTAAAAAAACGACGAAATTGTGCCGCGCACAAGATTCGTGAAATTTGATTTTTAACGCGGTGTACAGGTTAATAAATCATTATTTTAATGATGATTTAGGTTCGTTCTCGCATGTTGTTGACAATTTGTAAAATAAAAATAAAACAACAAGTTTATTTAATACCATCATTCCACTAACCTTTTACCCATTTATGCATATTATCGATTTCCATCAAGAATTGTCAGTCGAAAAACTTTCAACTTGTAAAATTTCATCCAGTATGATTTATCTAGATTTTAGAACATATTTACATATCCCAAAAATTTATATGGTATACACTTTGAATTATTATAAGCTCATTATTTATTTAGGTATCTGTATATGTGATTCGATTAAGTTTTCTAATTTTTTTGATGTTACAACCTTTTACACTGGACAACGGCCTATATCAGCCGTTTAAATGGGTGTATCGACTGTTTTGAACAAGATATAACATCTACGAAATTAACACGTCAACAAATCTGAGTACAATTCAATCGAACATCCAAAACCCGCCCGGGCATATTTATATCGAACCCAATATGGCTGTGTGATTGTCAATGCGCTGCGGACAAATATAAAATTATGATTCAAACGATTAGTTGAAATATAAGTATGCTTTTTTATTAACTGATAAACATTTTATTTCTTTAAATGTTTCAGTTTAATATCCCTCCTGTCAAATTTGCACGATGATATTGTAATTATGGCCCTCCTGCCTGAAACATATCGATAATATCAATACGTAAGTTTTAGATTAATATTACGTGTCATTAAAGATTCGAGTAATTTCCTAAAACTTGAATACGATAAGAGGTCCATTAAGAAACGCCTTCGGTATTTTGGACTTATTTTCACAAAAACATATTAATGTTCGTAAAGGGCAATACAATAATGATGTATATAAGAATATTCTTATATCTGATTACTACGTCTCCCATTTTGTTTAAATTTACTTATTGTTTTGTATTATTTTATTACAATTTCGTTGTATATAGTATAACAATTTGGTAATCTTTTCCAAGTAACTAGAAAAGTTTTAAACAAGTCTTAAGTGATAACCAGGCTGGAACCCTTTTTAAATAAAATCTGGATACTAACGAGAGTCGAACAGACAACCCTTAGGCTGGAAAATAGATGCCTTATCAATCAGGCTATGGAGCCGTCTTGTTTTATGGTTTAGCAAGTTGACTATTTCTTTCAGTTCAAAACAAAATTTATCTAAACGAAGGTACTTTATGTTGCTTTTTTGTGCATACGTATACGTGAAGACATAATTTTTTCGTTCAATTTAGTTTGTGTAATTTTATCATATTATTCTGTATTAATTTTATTTCGATTTTGCTGCTTTTTTATTCCAAATAGAGAACAGCGGAAAATATAAACGGTTAGCTGTTAGGGTAGCATTTAGAAGTAAAAATGAATCAAATAATAGGGTATTTATAAAGAGTGCTGCGTATTGTGGGAAATTCAAGTCGAGAGAAGTTAATGTTGCGTATGGAAATTGAAATGAGCACGCAATCACTGAGTGTCACGCAAATCACAGGTGGTAGGCAGGTGTTGGCGGCAAATTTTGTAGGCGAGGTGGTCAAATTTTATTTTATTTAACATATGAATAATAATATCTACAGAATATCCCCAAAAAACGTGTACTCATGCATTTTGAATGGTTATAAATTCAGTATTTATTAAGATATTGAATATTGAAACTCCAAATCAAAAAAGACAGACGTAGATTTTTTTTAGTTATCGCAAATGTTTAAATTAATGGCCATTCTGGTCCATGCAATGCTGCTAACGTGGATTCGCAAACATCACGAATAATTTGTTTTGGTATTTAGGCGCATTATCTTTCAAGGGTTCCTCTCAATTCATCGACTGTTGCCGGTTTTGTATCATTAATTTTATACTTGATGAGTCGCCATAAAATAAAATCCTTGGGCGTGATGTCTCAGGAGCGCGGGGATATACCATCTTTTGTCGTCAACTATTCTCACTTCCAAGTGTAACCAAAATTCAGTCATTGTGGTACACGGAAAATATTGCTTAGTTTTAAATGAAGGATAGTTATCGCCATAGGGTAAGTGTAGGACGGGAGCGCTGATCATCAGAAACCTAGGAGTTTTTTATACCCGTCCCTACAGCTAAATCAATTCTCTACTATTTATCAATCACATATGTATTTCCTGGTTAGAATCATGCTTGATCGTGGTAAAAGGAGCCAATTGGAAATCCATGTAAGTTAATCTTCAGATGACAAGTTATTTCTCTCTTGTCATTTTTGGGAAGGGGCTGAAACCTTTGTTTTTAGACAAACTTCGAGTACTTTTATATAATTCTGATGGTCTTATGGTTTACTTATTTATTACCACGTTTTTCAATCTTAATATCTGACAGCTCATGGAATCTTGGTTCTAACATTAGGATGTATGGTACAAGCGTAACTTGGAGAAAGAAAAAAAGTGATAGAAGTGTGATAAAGGTGTTAAAACTAAATATGGAATTAGGAAATTAAGAAAGAAAGGAGCTTTGAGATGTTTCGGCTACGTAGAAGGAATAAATAATGAAAGATTTACTAAAACAATGTATACAAGTGTACCTTCTATACTAATATAGAAGATACAAAAAGTGTGGGAAGAACGTGGCGCGAACAAATTGATCAAATTCTGAAAGACAGAAGATTGTAAAGCATTCATAATAGAAGAGTATGGGCGTGGCAGAAGCGAAATATGTGTGCCAGGATAGAATGAAGCGGATATCTGTTCTCTCTGCCTATGATGGTGATAGTGATATTGTTCATGTTAAAATTTACCGAAATAATCGAAAAATGTTGGAACATATTACGTATATTATCCCAATACAATTCTCGATTTTCTCAAATGACACTAATCACCAAGTGGTCGTATTGAAGTTTGAGCAAGTTATAAAATGGTTTCGCAATAAAATACAAACATTTACCAACAGTGCTCGTGTAGTAATCACGAATGTGTTTAACAATGTTTATCGACATACGCCTTGCGAGAAACTCTACTTACGCAATTTAAGTTATTATCGAATTTTTATATTTTTCTTTTCGTTTGATGTCCTCCTCATATTTGGCAATCAAGTCGTCGACTGTTATACTTGTTTCAATATCATGACAATCATTCGTCTGCGAGAGACGATGGAGATGCAGCAATCCATCTAATTTCCGTGTGCTCTGCTTCGCTTGGGTATACTTGTCAAGTCGAGAATCAGACTTGCCCAGCATCTGTGCTACTCTCTTGACTTCACTCACTTGAGTCCAAAGGAGTGGGTTTGGTTCAATTAGAATAATTACTGAAGTGGCATACATAATACACACAAATTACTACTAGAGAGGATCCAAAAATCGCTTGCTAAAACAATATTACCTTGATCAAAAAGTTTTAGGACTTTATTCATAAAATCGAAAATACTAGTTTATTCATCAAAATCGATATGGTCCCCTTCAAAGTACTCCCCATCGACTGCAACGCACTTACGCCAGCGCTTGATCCAATCCTCGAAACACCGCTGGTACTCAATTTTCGGTATGTCCATCAGAGCCGTCTTTGATTTTTTCATGACATCCTCTCGGGTGCTGTAACGCGTTCCGCGAAGCGGTTTTTTAAGTCGGTTGAACAGGAAAAAGTCGCAGGGAGCCAGATCAGGTGAATTCGAAGGCTGCTGGATAGTATTCGTGTTGTTTTTGGTCAAAAACTCATGGAAATCATATCTTTCGCGATTTCAACGCGGTCCTTTTTTTGCATGAAATTGAGGTCTTTCGGCACCAGTTTTGCAGCGACACGTCTGAGGCCCAAATCATAAACCAAAATGTCTTGAGCGGATCCATAAGCGATGTTCAAGTCTGCTGCCAGCTCTCTGATGATCAATTTGCGGTTTTCGGCCAACATTTCATTGATTTTATCGATGTTTTCATCGGTTTTCGACTGTCACTGCGTTCGTCATCCTCGACCGACTCACGACCACTTCTGAAACGTTCGTGCCACCGAAAAACACTTCTCCAACATTTCCAAGGTCTGCGGACCGTTAAATCCGTTTTTCACACAAAATTTAATGCAAACTCGTTGATGCACAGTTGATGCCATTTTCAAACTTGTAAAAAATCGAAAACACGTACAAAGGTAGATGTACTCAGTGCAGCGTAACTTTTACAAATGTCAAGCTATGACGCTGAAATTTGAAGGGAAGTGTCAATGATAGATGTGGTAACCTAACAAAAAAAAGAATTCCAATCGGGTGACTGACAGCGCCACACGGTGGCCGGTCCTAAAACTTTTTGATCAAGGTAGTATGTACATTTTTGTGGAGCACGCCGTAATAGTAATTTATTTCATCCACGTTCAATAACTCAAAATAACATTTTTATGCAATCAACGTCAGAGAAATCGTAAGAATTGTATGAGAAGGTCTATATAGATGTAGAAGATGTATGTCGAGATAGAAAGTCTGGCGCTCTGTCTTCTCTGCCTTCTCCTACAGGGAGATGACATGGTGCGATTTTTTATACAATTAACCAATAAAATTGAATTGTCAAATATATTATATTATCGTGTCGAGCGGACATGAGATGTCGATGTGAGCTAAAATTTTATGAATGTTCAAAGACAACATAACTGTGGCATAATATGGCCAAAACCTCCTCGTCAACTAGGTGGAAAGAAGATGTCAAAAAGTCGTTATAATTAAAAATAAATGTAATGAAACATGGCAAACTATTCCGCTTCCACCGGACTTGGTGGAAGCGGAATAGTTTGCCATGGATCGAGATAAGTCGAGATCTGCTTTGGCGAGGTTGCAAACCCAACACCAAAGGAGAACGCGAGTCTAGTTTTATTATCCAAACCACAGTCGCAGCCGGAATTCTCCACAATACCCATTCTGTGAAGGTGACTAGCCACCACCCAGTGGCCCATTTGCAAACGACACATGAAATACACTTCCATCTTGTTCATTCTTATTATATTAAACCATAGTTTCAAAGAGATAATTGGATTGTTGGATTGATTAATATGTAAAGCCTTTATTTACACCAGTTACATCCCAATCCAACGCCCATCGGTGCCAAGTATCATGTTTAATTTTATTTAAAAGATCTGTTTACTCGCTATGAAAACTCAGATTGGGGACAACCGGTAGAACATTCCTTTGTCAAGGAATCGACACATCCAGTTAATAACCATATATGATTATAAATAATAGAATTATATGTTAAATACATTGGATTTTAAAGATAGATACAACGTCTTAAGATGGGTTAACTCCTAGTATTTTTGTAAGGGCATTATACATTTTCATTTAATGGCCATTAGATCTCGTTTCGGTATGAATTTTAATAAATGGCTGAAAATATATGCATACACGTAGGTACTAATTAAAAAAAAAACATGCTAAGGAACAAGTAACCTCTCATATATGTGAAGAAGACTAATTGGACGTATATGTAAATAATATCCATCTCACATTTTACCTCATTACTATCATGTATGCCCCTATTGGGACAGGCAGAGATAACAGATTCTGCCACGTTGACTTGGGCTGGGAGTGAAGCGTTCAACAATCAGACCAACCAATTATAATGCATCCATTACGGTGATAAACATTCCTATTATTGCAGCACAGTAGTCTTAAGAGATTAGGCTGCGCTGATTGTATTGATAAGAAACTGCTCCGGCCAATTTAATTTATATAAATACTCATCCATTTTAATTAATCAGACTTAAGATCCGCCTTATCAGGCGCGTATCAAGTCCAATTATTATAAACAGGCTTATCTGATATCGAGCTCTAGTGTAACCGAGAGAATGTCGTTTAAATATTTCCAACATGGTTAATGCACTACGAGGTTTTCCTGTATAATTTGTTCTTAATGAAGCTTCGCAAGACATAATTGCATCTCATTTTGCCTTCCTCTTTTTATATGTTAATTTAACACACACCACGTGGCTTTTTCATCGCTACTAAAAAAACCTCAGCAAAACCTTTTAAACCAATTTTAACTCTCTTCGACAAATCATTTATATACCGTTTTTGAGACCGATATATACTGGACGCATTCCTACGTAACGTATTTGATAATATTTTAACATATGTAGACGTAAGCTTTAATCGTAAAATAAAATATAATTATCGATAGTTTATCCAATGTTTGCTTTTTCTTTGTGGAACTTCATATTAGAATTAACAATATTATATGTCAAAAGATTTTTAACAGCAAAGACAAAGGGGATTAACTATATAACAGCGACGTATATGACATACCCATTTAACCGACTTGATATCATTGCATATACGAGTAGGTGGGTACAAGACGGATCTCCTCTTTTTCGATATTTCAAATGCATAAACTAAAAATTGTGCTTCGTGTGTTGGATCATTTTTGCATAATTAAATCCATTTTGTGCACAAAAATGGTTTAATTTAGATTTTTGAAAGTTAAATTCTTCAATATAAGGTATATTTTTGTCTAAAAGTAATTTTCGTATGGACTATTTATATTTTGGAGTTAAAAAAATTTGTATTTATATTTAATTCATGTATAATTTTCAGATAAACGTTTTTTTTTCAATAGAGTATTTCGAGTCAGTTTATTTTTTCATTGCTCGATAAAAAAAATAAGGAAACGTATATTTTAAAGAACGATACAAAATAAAATGTTATCACTTCGTTGATTAATTCTTGATAGTGAAATTTGAAATGTAAAAAAGTGGCGCCAGTTAGATTGCCTGCACTACTCGCCGCTCGCTGAGTGTGTACTTCGCATGTGCACATATTTCAAATGTGATGATTATAATTTTCGTTTTTGATTGAGATCAAGTTAAAACCATCTCATTTTATTTCAGTATTTTGATAATTTTAAGTGTATGAAAGATGCAATTTTTATCTTAAATTTGAATCTCCTAGCACAAGTTATTGTAAAGTTACAGAAGAATTACGAAGGAGCTCCCGACTCGTACGTTGACAAAAACCAACCGTCAAAATTTGAACATTAATAATAATGGCCCTGTGTGTGCTACAGCGTTATCTGTCTACTGTAGTGTGAATTTAGTTCATTATAATAGATCTTTGTAGATGACAGTGCTTAAACATAATATTTATGGAAGTTGGAAGGCTTAGATGCACTTACCCCGTAAATGCACTTACCCCGATTCACCTTATATTATTTTCTCTATGGCCTAGTTCTATAAAACGCGTGTCTCGAAGTGACATGAGGAAATTTTTTGGTTACACGCGGGCAAAGATCGAATTTTATTTGAAAAATGTATTTAAGTCAAGTTTTTTGCTCCGTTCACTGAATAAACAATAATTCATTCAAGCCAATGAACTAGTGAACTGATCGACCTGACAAAGATTCGTTCATTTTAGTGAAATACTTTATACGGAGTATATGGTTCGATTACTGATGGGGTACCTGATAGAAAATAAGAAGAGTGTATTTGTCTGGCCAAGAAAGGCACGCTTGAAGAAAGGTATTACTAACTTTCTGTATGCGGTAGTATTGCTAACTAATACAACAACGAACTGTGTGTTACGTAATTAATGGGACCGAATATAATGTGCTCTCTTGGGAATTTTCTTCATTTTGTCTGCACCACTTCAAATGAAGTATATTACCATATAAATGAATTCATGAAATATATTATTATAATCTTACATTTTTTTCGTGCTTCATATATTTTCCTTTTTAAACAAAATTTCGTAGATTTCGATATAAAAACTTTTTAAGTAGATTTCGATATAAAAACTATCTACTGCAGAGTAGTAATAATGTCGTAACTTCCGGAAAATTTCAATGCACTTTCTTCGATCATGACGAGGGGCTCCGAAATTATTCTGCGTTAATAATTTAACTATATATTTATTTATTACCGGCATTTATTAAAATGTTTCACGGGTACCGCATAACAGGAAATATCCTTTCCTTTCACATACAAAATATACCTAATTATTTCGGCATTTAAATGTTTCTAATGATTATATTCTTATGGCTTTTGCTAAATCAAAGCTAGGCAGACATACAGTATATCTGAAACACCTTTTTTCATTAGAACACTTAATATTTTTTGGTTTATTGACAATATCAAACATCAATGCTGAATATGTAAAAATATTAAGATAATTAAATATTTTTTAATGATTAAATTATATCTTGAAATTTTTCCCATAGATGTCCATCATACAAAAAGCCTCAAACATCTCAGAACGAGTAAAATGTAGGTTGTGTCCTTTTTTTACAAATCGTCTTATGTATCACGATTGCATTTTGGTTATTTCATTTGTTTCCGTTAAAAAAATGTATGGACAATCATGAGACAGAGTCTCAGATGTATGTTTTTTAAAGAGATACGCACTTTTGAAGATTGGTGTTAGTATGTTGGTACATCGAAGACTTGAACGTTTTATTAATGTGTCCCCCGAGGCATGGCATTCCACGTGTCGAGGAATGCCAACCATCAGAGCCCAGACCCCCTGATGCAAAGGCTCCCAAAATATAAGAAATACTCGTAACCCACGCCGACAGGTAGACAGACACCTTTTTATTCGCCATCACAACCTTGCCAGGACTATACCATAATGCTTTCCCACCTTTGTTGATATTCTTTAAACGGCGACTTATGAAATATTACACCTCTTTTCATTGACATCGCTGTCTCCCTTTATTTCGCCTCTTCTTTCTCTTTCAACCCCTCCCCTATTATATATCACCAATATTTCCAACAATCTCCGTAGCCCTCCGTGACACTTGTCTTTCAATACGTGTCTTACGGATTAGATTCCTATTGGAGGTAAGAAGAGGTAACAGATCTCCACTTCATTCTATTCTGGGACACACGTTTCGCTTCTGCCTTGACTACACACATCATCATGCATACTCTCATATATAAAGGCTCTTCTTTCTTTTGGAATTTGATTAATTTCGTCGTGTCACATTTTTCTAGATCTTCTCAAAATTCTCGAGTCTTCTTATTATTTTTGCAAATCTTTCATCATTCTGGCTGAGACAAAACCACCACAATGCATCTTCTTTCAATTCGTATTATTCCTAACAGCCCCATTTATATTGGTGCCCAATTTTTGTAGAAAAGGATTCCAGTCTTATTTTCATTGAAGACCTTTTAACATCTTTCTGGTTGGTTGGAAGAATATGCCAATTGGCAATAAACCCTCTTAGTTTTACTGTATAGAACGAACGTATAATACAATATGTTTATTTTTTCCTTAGTTACAGATTAAATTAATGTCTTTGATACAGTTGTATTACATCAAGTGTAATTATCGCCTTCGAACTAGGTAAAATACCGGTTCCAAGTATCTCGTTATACTCGTACATACTTTATATTTCATTTTTCGACGCTACAATTTAGTCCGTATCATGACCAACTTGAGAATTCCTGGATAGTTAGTGGCCTATTTGGAATATTAATGTCCCTGGAAATGTTGTTCTCCCTTCTCAATATCCGCATATCAACTCTTCGTGTCGGCTCATAGTTCATGGTTCGTTTTGGAAGGCTTTTTTTTATTATATTTGAGTTTTCCAATGTTGTTACATTTACATATCAGTACAATACGTTTATAGACCTTGCACTCTGGTGGAAGCTTGCTTTATTTTTTATATTTCCCACGATTTTCATTCCTTTTTTCTTATAATTTTATTTCAGTTTTTTCCCTTAAAACAATATTTTACTATATTTATTCGGAAGGGCAACCAAATATACACATACATACCTTAAATATTTATAAATTCTTTGTCAATTTCATTGTAAATAAATAAATATGTAATATGTTTGATTATATTTGTTGTGTACGAACCATTAATGTATTACACTTTTGTTGTATATCATCATCCTGTCGTGTAGCTTATGACTGAGCATCGTGACTCCCATGATAGCCTCTGACGACTCCTCTCCATCCATCCCTGCACTCTGCTACTCCAAGGCAAGTTGTTAAGGGTAGTCCAGTTGTGTCTCTCGCTTGGTCAGTCCAACGCATTTTTATTGTATATAGTATATAGTAACTGCATTCATTGCCATGTGGCGACCTCTTTCAACCAACCATAGATATTTGAAGAGCCTTAAGGGAAAACTATACTGAAATCCTTTTAAAGCAAGTTGGATACCAATAAGACGAACTGCCGGTCTGGGAGACAGGCGTCTTACAAACTAAACCACGAAAGTCGTCATCAAAACGTTAAATAACTAACTTATCGAGAAAGGTAAAATAAAAAGACTAGTTGCGTGTTTATTGAAGCATGAGAACATAATGAGCCTGTTACCCAAAATATATCTCCCTTCAACCAGAACAGCGACACCCAAGGAAATATTGGGTGTTAACATAAGTTGTGTCCGTTTTTTTTCAATTTAAAAATGAGCACCAAAAGTAAAACAAAATGGTAAAGGTTATATATACGTCATTCGAAAGAAAATTTTCTGCTTTACAAAATATTGTGTTTGCTTTTACGTTACATATATTATTTTATTTGATTACAAGCCTTCAAAATGGAATGTCAAGTAGACGAAAGTGAGAATTTTCGACTCCTCCTTCTGTTCGCGTTCAATCGAGGAAATAAAGCTGCCAAAGCTGCTCGCGATATTTGCAGATCTGGCGATCTTCATGAATAATATGGTTTAAGCGGTCCTCATCGAAGTCCACTGGTCGTCCGGAACGCTCCATGTCTTTCAGGTCGAAATTACCGTCTTTGAAACGCAAAAACCATCGACGAGCTGTCCTTTAATTCATAGTATCTTCACCGTACACTTCGCAAATATCGCGAGCAGCTTTATTCCCTTGATTGAATGCGAACAGAAGGAGGTGTTGAAAATGCTCACTTTCGTCTACTTGACATTCCATTTTGAAGGCTTGTAATCAAATAAAATAATATATGTAACGTAAAAGCAAACTCAATATCTTGTAGAGCAGAAAATTTTCTTTCGAATGACGTATACCTTTACCATTTTGTTTTACTTTTGGTGCTCATTTTTAAATTTGAAAAAAAAAACGGACACAACTTATGTTAACACCTAATATCCTACACAAGTAACAAAGCTTTTGGTACTTTGATGCTTACATTATATCTAATCAACAGATCACTCGTATTCGGGGCTCAACCTCTTCAATCGCACAAAGCTGAGAACTGCACAAGCAGAAATTATTTTTGTCCGTAATAGCAGAGAAACAGTAAATAATTAAAAGCGAGATTCATATTTGATTTGGTTCAGTTTCAACAGTGAATTCACGAGTAATAATGTTTTAAAACATTTAAAAAACCACGATATCAATAATGAAACACTTCACATATTCAACAGCTGATGTGTACTGGCAATGCTACCTTTGATTGGACAGTTATCCAGATAATTACTATGAAATATTGACGCAGGATATTAAGTCAAGTGGGGTTAGTTTCGAAATCCCCAGTGTATTTTTAAAGGGGTCTGGCTCTATCAAAGTTGTCCAAATTTTTCAGAGCAATGAAATTCAATTAATTCAAATTGTGCAAAATAAAGACTCGATAACTATTTTAAAATTAAATAAATACCCTACAATAAAGTTTATATGTGCACGGATATACAATATATATTTTTAATCTCTTAGTCTATATTTTTAAGTAACACGTCAAATTGGAACGTATTTAAAAAAAATGGTTCAATTATTCAATATGTTTTTCTTTTCGATTATTATTAAGGTACTTGATATAACGACTCACAAGTCACGTTTTAAAGGCGACTTGAAAAAGTAATCACAAGTTATACTTTTAATTGTTAATTACGAATACTTTTCTTTGACACGATTTAGTGTCATTGTGCTACTCTTAGGGCGCCTTGAAAATTTCTTGAAATAATGTAACTTACTTACTGCCTTCAATATTTTCCTGAAAGCTTTCGACGTTCTTCTTCAAGCGAAACCATAAATATTTTATAATATTAAAAAGAAATGTTTTCTTATATACTTTTGGTTATTCTTTTATAACTTTTAACACAGTTTGAAATCTCTCGCGGATTTTTTTTTATTCGTAAAAATAATTGTTTTACAGTTTACATAAAAAAAAAACCGAGCGTTGATATCTTATCTGTATTTCTACGAAATATCATCGTAACAGTTAAAATCCACCGTTTTATTTCTCGTATAGTATAATATTTATTTGTTCGTATTTTCGAGGTTGAACGTTTGGCGCAATATTTTCTTCTCCTTTTATAGAAAATTCTTGCCCTCTGTGTAATTGTAATTGTACTCGTATTTGGATTGAGATTATCAATTTGAGATGCATTCATTAATTTTCCTCAAAATGTTTCAATGCTCTTTTTTTATTTTGAAGTTGATTTTATGGACACATCTGTTTTGTAATATGACAACCTTATTTTCACCCTTCAGGATTTTATTTTGCTACACGTTAACGAGAACATTAATTATTTTTTTATATACATACACTTTTATAAATATTGATTATTTGACTCCATTTCCAAATCGATACATTGCAGTTAATACTACAATAAAAATTTTGACAAAACTATTGTTCCAAATCTGTCACGCATTCCGAGACCAATTGTGTTTAGCATTTTGGTGCCCTCATCAAGTACTACTGACTTGGGGCGGGCAACAGACAATGGTCTGTTTCCCACATAAACAAATACCACTGACTTTTATTCAGGAGCTTCTGTATTCCTAGAACTGTCTGCCCAGCTCATCAGAGCGTGAACAATGGTAAACCGATCCATGGTGTATAACGCGTGACGTCCTTCATTCCTATTTACATACTCTAGTTCTGTCAAAAATTTAAACGTATGTTTTGATTGTGTTATTTCGTGAACAAATAATTGTACGTTAGACGCGAAATATGTTATTTTCTACAATATTTACGACTTTATCATTCTTGGTATTAAGATTGTAATGTTTCATGGTGTCTTTGTCGTGAATGTTTAATACAACATTTTTATAATCTACCATTTTCAACCATAATTAACGCTGTGTATTTCTCGTATATTATTCTGCTAAGATGGCTCATAATTTGTGAAGGATGAATTTATGACGGATCAAAAAATTATATAAAATTGTATCTCTATGGAATTGTAGTATTTTTTTGAATTTTTTTTTATACATGACAATAAATCTATAAATACACAATTTGCGGAAAAAAAAACAACAGGTTATTTAATTTGGACATACAATTTTAATGGATCTGGGTTTGTTTCCTTACATTTGTCGTGTCCCCAGTAATCGAGGCTTTTTTTGCCTGTATCTCACTGAGGACAACGTATTGAACGGGTATTTTTTTATTAAATCTGTCGTATATCTAGTTCAACTATCAATCTTGAAAATACTCTTCAACAGTGATGTGTGAGAATTTTTGCGAATTGTAAAAAAAGAAAAGTTTTTAAATAAAAATATGAAGCAATAAGTTCTCAGGCTTGATAACTAAATACTCGATAATCTTATTTTGCGATTTATAAAAATGTCTTAAGTTAGTGTTTTCTCGACTTCATTTAATATACTCGTACAAACGCTTGTTAGATCGTCATTTTATTTAGTACATTTAATATACTCGTAGAAACGCTTGTTAGATTGTCATTTTATTTAGTACATTTAATATACTCGTACAAACGCGTGTTAGATCGTCATTTTATTTAGTACATTTAATATACTCGTACAAACGCTTGTTAGATTGCCATTTTATTTAGTACATTTAATATACTCTTACAAACGCTTGTTAGATCGTCATTTTATTTAGTACATTTAATATACTCGTACAAACGCTTGTTAGGTCGTCGTTTTATTTAGTACATTTAATATACTCGTACAAACGCTTGTTGAATCGTCATTTTATTTAGTACATTTAATATACTCGTACAAACGCTTGTTAGATCAATTTATTTAGTACATTTTCACCATATTAAAACGAGTATAGTATGTCGAATGAATAAAACATTGACTTGAGAGTGGATTTTGTGGTAATCATAAATATTTATTTTTCCATTTATATTTTGATGTAAAGTATATTTAATTCTGTCATCACATACTAAGCAAAGTAAACCTCAAATAAAGCCAAACAATGGTTCATTTCGATGCGTAGATCAGAACCACTTCTTTTGATCTCCATTACAACATTATTGTTAGTTACACCTGCCCAACGAGATCGCTTTCGGTGTCCTCCCTTTGCCCTTCCTCCCCAGCCTTACCTTTCCACCCTTGCCGTCCCTTGCCGCGGGCCTTGAGTTCTTGTCATCTTCATCCTTGGCAAATCGACCAAGCTTCCTGTTAATAACCATTTCAAAGAAAACTGACCACGGTGTAAAGAAGTTTGATATTCTTCCATTGGTAGTTTTAAAAAATAGTTCACAAGATTGTAACTTTTGAAGTGATCCATCTTCTCCTCAAATAATTTTCTTGGTTGTTTACGTCTGAATTTTGGAACCAGTCTCTGGAAGGAAAGACATTAATTTTTAGGTGCTTCATTTGACCGACTGATAAAAATAAACCAGATTTTGTGTACATAATTGATCGCGGACTCAATTTGCCTTTATTGTTTAGTTTTCACGTTCTATTCTACGATTGTGTTTTCAATCTAGATTTCGTGACTCCATTTCGATTTTATTATGTTCAGTTTTCTTGTTTAAACTGAATTATTTTTTTCTGAACCTGTTTTATTGATTACCAATAACGTTACGAAAAATCCTAATATCGTTTTAGTGCGTAAAAATAAATGTTCTTATGCAAGGTGTTACATTGTTAAGTTGACCAGTTTCGTCCTGTTTTGTGTTGGGTTGTCCGGAAAGTAATTGCGTTTTTTAGGTCAAACACAAACGCAAAATTGCACCAAATGCTTGTGATATTTTCAACATATCGTGTCGTAGAACGCTGGTTATCATCGCCATACACTGTATGTTACATATATTTTTTGGTTAGTGTCGCACGTTTTCCTTTGCGGTGTTAAAAAAGCATCAACCACCGAAACAAGTTTTTTTTTTCATCTTGAAAATGACGTAAATAAACCGCTCAAGCAATTTGGACAAGCAATGGTCGAGAAGTCGTTCTAATCTTAATTATATTTATTTATTTATTATTACACATGACAATAAATATACACAATTTGAGAAAAACAACAGATAATTTGATTTGGACATACAATTTTAATGGATCTGGGTTTGTTGCCTTTCATTTGTCGTATCCCCAGTAAACTAGGCTTTTGCCTGTATCTCACAGAGGATATTTAGCATGAGAAAAATAAATCGATACTTCTTTCCGATTTTTGATTACACAAAAACAAAACCCCGTTGCACGCTCTCATCAACCTGACAAACAGTGACACTCAACTACAACTGGAAATATCTTGCGAAATTCAACTCCTCACACATCATCACTCCAGAAAGACCAAAAATATTCATCCCACAATATACCGCACACAATCATAAGAATAAATACATTTAGCAGTTATTAAATGAAGTTAGCAACGAAAGTTTTGTCCTAAATACATCTATCCAAGAAATGCGTAACTAGTTTCTGGGCAACATAAATTTCTAATTTGCGATAATTATTTCTTCATATAGCGGGCAATTTGTGGGATTCTTGACCTTTTCAAGTCTCCGAACGAAGTTTAGAGACTTAGAAAACATTTCTTCATACTGTATTCAAACGACATAAAATATTTGATAGAAGCCAATTATGACTCAGCGCCTTGAACTCTGCAGAACCGACAATAAAAAGTGATGGGCGTCTGTGGCTGACCGCTACTGGTTCTTCGTGCGTATTTGTATCCTGAGGAAATTCTATTGGTGCGGTGCTTTTGTTGAGATATTGCGTTCGTGGGTGGAATTGGACATTGGGAATTTTGTCTACAAACGCCATTTATTGCCTACCATTTAAGTGTTTCTTCGCGAGGTTTAAGACTTTTGTGGCTTTTCTTAGTTTAATATTGTATTTATTACATTTTCGACGATTTCTTTTTCTTCCGGCTTTGTAGTCCGAATTTCTAAAGTTGTATTATTTTGCATTTAAATATATGTTAGTGAAATTAAATATCTGTTAGCATGTGACTTTGAATAATATAAAAATCCGACATTTAAACAAACCGTTTATTAGAATACACCCAGAACATTTTAAATGTTCATCTAAAAAAAATAATCCTGGATTTCTTCTTGTTTATCGCGAGCTGCTTTTGGATCGTGGCACGCACATATTATTAGAACTTGCATATATTTTTTTAACAGTGTGTCAAGTCAAATTGTTAGGTTGCCTACCTGCGTTTTTTTGTCATTGGTTGATCGTGAAATAGCTCAGCTGATTTTATATTTTTTCGTTTCTTTTAAGCATTTTTTGTTAAAATGCGGCAAGTGCTTTCATCAGCGATGTACATATCTAAAAACGAATCAAGTATTAATAAATCGTAATACCTGCAATCTGGTTTATAGATTATGTTTCAAATTATGAAAACAAAATATATTTTTCCGTGATTGGATTAATTTAAATTTATGTGTCGAGTTTGCAATAACACCATGTTTCAATAGATAAATCGTCAATGGTGATGTCTCATCAAATATTTGAGACGCCCACCTGTTGTAAGAATTGAATTTCCCCTCAAGGTTCTTGTTAATAAATTTGCCTTTTTCAGTATTTGTAAATTACTATTTACACGTCATACAAGACTCGTCAATCGTAGACGTGATTATGCTAAAAGACTCAGCCCACATTTTACCTATTCTGTGATAATTAAGGAAATATTTCGCCGTTTTGTATGGGCTCGTATAAAACAAAAAGGCCCCATTTAATCACGAAAAACATCCATTTAACGGACTTAATCTGTGATTTTTAGATATTTCAAAGAAAAAACATGTTTTGTGAGTTGGGTAATTTTTACAAATATATGTCCAATTATTATTGGTATTGATTGGACTACTTATTCATGAATATGCTGCAATTTTTTTATGAAAATATTTGATCAGGTGATCAAATTTTCATTCAATATTTTACTGTGGAACTATTAAAGTTAGTCTGAAATAAAATAAGGATGGGTATATGAACTATCTAAATTGTGAATTCTGTTAACGCTATATAGGTATAAAAATAGTATCTGTGTAAAAAAACTGCCAACAAGTGGACATATTTTGTAATAGGTTTCTGTAATTCTTCTATAACTTTATTTATTTTGGGAAGTGTTATAAATATAGTAGTTCCCCACGTTTATGTGTAGAAGCGAAGCCTGCACAGAAAATGAGTAAAAATAATAGAATAAATACGTTCGAGTTGCGTGCCTTGCGAATAATATCGGGTATTAAAATTTATGACGGGACAAGGAATGATCAAATAAAAGAAAACTGTTAGTGTCGATGGTACCCGAATAAGTAAATTTATGAAAAGATCATGAAATGCTTCGGCCACATTGAAATAATTAGTAGGAACCAAATATATATGTTTGAAATTAATAGATAGCAAGGAAGAAGGGATCGACCGAACAAATAAAGGGAGAGTTTGAAAAATTTGAAAGGCAAGGAGTATGAGAAACAGAAGAGCAGTTATGATGATATATGTGGACCTGAACGAGGAGAGGATTGAAATGCTTGGGAATCTACCTACCCAGAAGGGACGTGGCATAATGGAATGTCTATGATATTTCTATGTCTACACATATACAAAATAATATTCGAGTACCCTTTATTTGTATGTAAAATCTATCATAAAGAGAAAATACCCATTATTAATATTCGTGAGTGTTGGGGTTCTAATAAAAACATTAACTAAATATGTCAAGGTCAACTGGCATTTTTCAACAAATTAAAATTAGCATTAACATGTAAGCAGTTTTATACAATTTAATTAATTCGTTCCGGCAAGAACCACTTCTTCACTTTATTCCTGTAAGTAATCAAAGTAACACGAAATTCCACACAAAGTCCATATAAATTGCTCAATATGTGTGTGTAGTCTTACTATGCAAGAATTGTACAAATAATTATTTGTAACCAGTACACTATATAACAAAACAGTTTGCCGGATAGACCAACAAGAAACGTGTAACGTGACGAGCTAAGTTAGTTCCGGACTATTAAAAACGAGCAGACAATCTTAAATAACGTTGGGAGGACAAACAATTTTTCTTCTATCTGACAAGATTGTAAGAATCAACTCTATCAACAATAGACTATAGACCAAAGCAGTTATTGGCATCTGCAGTTTAAATATTATAAAACGTTAAAACATCCACTATTAATTAAAATGAAAGAAAAACTAGTCTGAAGACGAATCCGCCGGAGATTGAACTCGAGTGCATGCTAACCAGTAAGTTAGGTGTTGATACTCGTATTTACATATAATTTTATAATTACAATAAATTTTGTTACCACCTCAAATAGGCGCATCAATTTAATAGGCAAAAAACGTGGCGTTATGATTAATTGTGTATTGCTGGCCGTTTTGTATTCTATTAGTTTTTCTTTCACTACGAAATTGGCCCATTTTATATATGTTTCAAGTCATCATTTTATTTATTTTTCATATATGATTAATTAAAACGCAAAAAATCTTTTACAATTTATCGATTAAACTATTTTCAATTCTTTTGTATGAATAATATTATAATGCTAAAAAATATTTTTTTTAAATGCATTTTACCATATATTTTGCGTTGCCTTGCAATCCGTTTGAAATTTGTTTCTATTTTGTGCGCCATGTATCAGGTAGGTACCCGAGTGAAGCAGAATCGATTCTTTACGTTGCCGCCTTGCTATAATTCAATGTGAAGTTGTAGCGGAGCGTATTCTCCTCGTGGTTGTCATAATTTTAGGTTAACCGCTCTCTTTTTGGGTTTAGAAGTAACTTTAGAATAAATAAAGAAATTTCACCATGTCAATGCTAGCAGAACCCCGTAGGAAAAAGAGGTCAATCAATTTAAGAGGAAAAAATAACTGGAGTGATGATCCGAACAAATTTGGACAGAAGATGATGCAAAAAATGGGCTGGACTCCGGGAAAAGGCCTCGGAATGAACGAAGACGGAGCCGTAAACCATGTTAAAGTTCGTTTTAAAGACGACAATGGTGGAGTTGGATTTAAGGATGTAGATAATCAATGGACAGAACATGATTCTAATTTTGAAGAATTACTGAAACAATTACACGGTGGTAAGTTATTTTTCTTTAATTTTTAGCCATTTTTTTTGTATTGTCTCAACTGTGAATTAGATTTTATATTTATATCAAAATATTTCGTATCCTATGTTGATTTTGGAAAAAAAGGTTTTTTGAAAGAAAATTTTGTATGTCACTAAAAGACGCCTGAAAATTTTGAATGTATATAAAACCTTTAAATTGATGCCAAATATTTGTTTATTTAGTAATATACTAGCATTCCTTTATTTCAAAATGTAAATTTTAACAGTTACAGGTAGGTCATCCATTAAATAAATACCTTACCATTCACTCGGAGTTTTCATGTTTGTACTATAAGAAATTAAAATATGTTTACTTTGGTATAAAGGTTCTTATTACCCTTGACAAATGTATAAATTTATATTGAAATACTCAACAATCAAATCTATGTTTTTGTTTATTGATTGTGTTATTTAAATATAATAAGATGAAAACGTATAAAATGTTGCCATCATAAGCCAATCCACGCCGTAAAACACTCGGAAAAATCTTATCCGACGAATGCGAAATCATTAAAATATATAACCTATGACGATTACTTCTGATTGAAAATGTACTCGCTATGGGAATAAATACAAAGTGTAGAAAGGTCTTCTAAATATTTTACATAAATTAATGACTATCTTATATTTATCGATTTCAGGTGCCGTTGATAATACAAAATTGCACAGTGAGTCGTCATTGGAAGAAAAATCTAAAAAATTGCAATCCAGGCTACATTACAAAAAGTTTACTAGAGGCAAGGATATCACTCGGTATAGTCACAAAGATTTAGCTAATATTTTTGGAAAAAAATCTCTTCATAAGTCTCAAGAAAGTGCAAAATGTGAGGAAGTGACGAAAGATATTAAAAATCAAGAAACAGAAAAAATTTTAGATCCTGATTTGAAATTGGTAGAAGGCGGGTGTATGAAGGAATATTTTCAAGCCAAGTTTCAAAGTAAGGTCAGATATAATGATGAGATTGATAACTGTGATAGTAAAAAAACATATTCTTATGAAGAAGATTCAGTTGCTTTTAAGGGATTCACAAGCCAAAGGGATGAAATAAAAAAATGTGCTGAAATAAATACTCCAATTATAAGTGCATCCTTTGAGGTAAGCAAAACGATGTATTCAAATTTTACTAAAGCTTCAGAAAATTTAGCGGGAACTCTTGAAGCTGAAAAAAATGTTAGTGCATCTTTTGAGATCACTAAAAAACTATATTCAAACTTTACCAAAGGTTCGGAAAACTTACCAGGAACTCTTGATGTAGAAAATGATTCCGTAATTGTAAAAAGGAAGAAAAAGAAATTGAAAAAAGGAAAAGATTGTATAAATGATGATTCAATAATTGTAGATAATGTATCTGATAAAATGTTTTCTCCCGCAGTTGAGATACCAGTTGAACATGAGAATTCAGAACATGTATTAGTAAAGCTATCTAAAAAACAGAAAAGGAAATTGAAAAAGCTAGAAACAATTGATCGTATCTCGGAAATTAATAATTTGAAATCAAATAAGAAAAAAAAGAAAAAGTCTCAAAATCCTTCTCCATCGGATGAATTCATTCATGTAACTGAAGAAGAATCTGTTACAAAATTAATCCAGACTTATAATTGTAAGGAAAGCAAGAAGTCTAAAATATCAAATCAAAATGAAACTAACGGTTCTTCTGAGAAGTGTTATAAGAAGAAACGAAAACTTGAAGTCATTGTTGATCTATCAGAAGACATTGAAGAAGGTGATATTTCTGTCTCTAAAAAGAAAAAAAAGAGCAAAAAGAACAATAACCCTGCTGATGATGATATACACGAAACAATTGAAGTAGAGTCGACTAAAAAGAGTAAAAAGAAAAAAAAATGATTGTATAATTATTTGTACAATATAACATTTTAAATTGAAACTTTGTTTTCTTTGAAGTCCTATAATGAAAAAAATTATACAATTTTAAGTTGTCTTCCGCTTGCTTTAGATGTTTGATGTAGAAAATAATAACACCATTTTTCTCGTAGGTTGGATGAAATTGATAAATAACATAAGCCCACAAGGTTGAAACATTCACAACGAAAGTGCAAATATACTTTTCTATTATAAAACTAAAATAATGATTTGGAGAAGTCACTAAAAGTGTACTTTCCTATTATAGTTCTTTTAGCTTGACGAAGTCTAAAAAGTAAATCATATGGCATCTTCATTTAATGTTTTAGTTATTTGCGTACATAATGTTCTATTTTTACAGTTGTGCAGTACATCAAATAAGTTTGCTTTTTATTTGTGATTCGTACGAAAGCATATCTCGTGCAAACTTTATGTTGGTATCCCTGTATTGCTTGTTCATTGCGCGTCTAATTTCATTGTCGTTCTCCATTTCCGTGCTCGCCGCATGGGTTGAGTTAGTTTTGCGCATTTTAAGTCGAAACTCCATATTTAAAGTGTAAATGTGAATGAATATTAATGATACATATTAAATGAAATGTTATTAAACACATGAGATGGTTTTTGTACTTCGAATCGTATTTTGGAAAAAAGCTTTTTAAGGTTATAATTTAACATGTTGAATCTGTCAGTGGTTTGTTAATTTTATGTAATTGGAACTATTTCATGTCTCCGAACAAAAGTGAATATAATAAAATGATTGTCAAGAATGATGATTGTCATTTGAATTTGAAAAGCACAAAACGAAAAAAACTTAAATTTAGACCTCTGGACATGCACGATTTCCAAACAGAAATAATGCCTAAGAACGACGAAAACAAAACTGTTGACTCGGTTGATTCTGTCCCGCACCACAACAGTGATCCCGGTTCAAAACTTATTGATGCATTTAAGACTGCGAGAGAACTTCTCAAAAAACCAGTTGATTTATCAAATCTAACCGAAGTTCAATCGCGCTGTAAAACCTTAATTGAAAAATTAGGAAATACGCTGAAAACAATTGAGAAAATCGAAAATTGCTCGAGAAAAATGGAAAGTGATCATTCCAGTGGAGATGTTAATAATTTAATTGAAAAATCAAATGCAAGCAAAGTGAAACATCGAGGAAAACATAAATGTTTAAGTGAAAATCCTGTAATTGAAGAAACCACAATAATAAAAAAAAAATGCATTTTAAAATCACCTGATGATGACCAAATTATAATTGAAAGTGAGAACCAATCGATATCATCAAGCAGCAACGATAATGTTGTAGAAATATCGGATGAAGAGGACTCAAAAGATTTGGTGCAAGAAGTAACATTAATTGATGATAAGAAGTCTGATAAATTGTCGGAAGAGAGCTACAAATCATTTTTATCATTCTTTTTTCCTCTTACATCGAACAATTCTTGGGAACTGTTGCAGCTGAGGAAAATGTTGGATGATCCTTTTTTGTCAGCTACCAGAAAGGAGTATTTAAATAATAGAATTTTGGAGCTCAATGACAAAGTGATTCAAGACTTGCTAACAAATTCTGGGCAGTGTAATAAAAATGGTGATATTATTGTTTTAGAAAAGCTTTGTTTAATGTCAACAGATAATAGACTTTTACCAAATCAACAACAGCAAATTGAATGTGTTTTAGTAGCTTTTAAAGAAAAAGTTCTCAGTGATGTTATGAAAATCGCTAGTAATGTTGATGTAGATTATCAGAAAACAGTAGATAGCCTTCAAGTTCTTTTGAGATTGCCTTGTTTTAGTCAAGATGATAAGGAGACTATTCTTAGTAAAGTTATGGATTTACGAGCGAAGACTGTGAATGGACTTATTAAACGGACTCATTCGCCAATGGAAGATAGTATCAGACTATTGGAAAAAGTGAGAAATATTATGAATGACCCGTTTTTACCTGAAGAAAGTAAATCTAAACTTCTTCACAAAGTAAAATATCTTAGAAATAAAACAGCATCCGAACTAACAAAATATTCTTCGATGGATTTAGAAGATGACGCAGAGACTCTTGAAAAATTAAAATTCATGATTCAAGATACGACTTTGTCATATACAAAAAGATTAAAAATGGTCAATAAAATCAAGTCGTACGAGGAAGCTGCATCAAAAGTTTTGAGAAGTTCAAAATCAGAATTAAAGAAGACATTTATGACATCATTAGAAGAAGTTTTGGATTTTGAAGGAACTAATTTAAATAACATTGTGGGATATGGTGTAGATCCAGAATATGTTAGGTGTATTAATATTTGGACATTGCAAAAATCATGATAAATCATATTTTTTAAATATTTGGACATTGATTATAATCTGATTGAAACTTCTTTATAATATAATAAACTTAAATATAACTATTTTTGTTCAAAATTAGTTACATTATATCTTTATATAAAATATTGTCTTTTATTATCAGCCAATTTTTCTATATTTGAAGAGAAAAAGAGCTTTTGATTTTAGATACCCACATCGATAGGTGAATAAAAATAATGAAAATGAAACTAATGTTTCTAACCATTTTAAGTAAATTTAATATAAAAAACTTCTACAACGTGAAACGTAAATCAGTATAGCATTTTTGTAAAATTAACCAGTCAGGTGATTCTACAAACAGTTATTAATATTTTCATAATTTATAATTATCTCATCAATTGCAATATTTTTTTATGAGTTTATAATTTTTTTATGTATATTTATAAATGGAATAATTTCAGTACATAAATTGCATAAAAATTTATAGAAAACATATTTCATAGTCCATTCATAAGTTTTTGTCTGTGATAACTCAAGTTTTTTACCAGAGACATTTTTCATCTATTGAAATTGTAAAATTTACATAATATTCCTGAAACTAAAGGAATTTTCAAAATTATCCATATTTTTTATTACTGAATTATTTGAAATTAATAACTAGGAATTTTATTTAACACATTTGCTGCTCGGGCCATGAATTTCTTTGTATTGAGTTTGATGTGGAATCGCTTAGCATGTGAAGGAAATATCTCAACTCTTAAAAAAGGTGATTATTAGAAATTGTATACTAACTTGATCAAAAAGTTTTAGGACTGGCCACCGTGTGTCGCTGTCAGTCACCCAATTGGAATTCTTTTTTTTTGTTAGGTTACCACATCTATCATTGACACTTCCCTCCAAATTTCAGCGTCATAGCTTGACATTTGTAAAAGTTACGCTGTACTGAGGACATCTACCTTTGTGCTTGTTTTCGATTTTTTACAAGTTTGAAAATGGCATCAACGAGTTTGCATTAAATTTTGTGCGAAAAACGGATTTAACGGTCTGCAGACCTTGGAAATGTTGGAGAAGTTTTTTTGGTGGCACGAATGCTTCAGAAGTGGTCGTGAGTCGGTCGAGAATGACGAACGCAGTGGCAGTCGAAAACCGATGAAAACATCGATAAAATCAAAGAAATGTTGGTCGAAAACCGCAAATTGACCATCAGAGAGCTGGCAGAGAACTTGATCATCGCTTATAGATCCGCTCAAGACATTTTGGTTAGTGATTTGGGCCTCAGATGTGTCGCTGCAAAACTGGTGCCGAAAGACCTCAATTTCATGCATAAAAAGGACCGCGTTGAAATCGCGAAAGACATAATTTCCATGAGTTTTTTACCAAAAACAACACGACTTCTATCCAGCAGCTTTTGAATTCACCTGATCTGGCTCCCTGCGACTTTTTCCTGTTCAACCGACTTAAAAAACCGCTTTGCGGAACAGGTTACAGCACCCGAGAGGATGTCATGAAAAAATCGAAGACGGCTCTGATGGACATACCGAAAATTGAGTACCAGCGGTGTTTCGAGGATTGGATCAAACGCTGGCTTAAGTGCGTTGCAGTTGATGGGGAGTACTTTGAAGGGCACCATATCGATTTTGATGAATAAACTAGTATTTTAGATTTTATGAATAAAGTCCTAAAACTTTTTGATAAAGGTAGTATGTGGCTGAGGTTTTCAACAACATCAATCATCTAAAATAGAGCATGTAACAAATGAAGGGCTCGGCAGTAAATAATGGTAAGCGACAAAATTACAAAAGAAGAGTTTCAAAATTACAAATTAAATAGTTAAGGATATAATAAAAAATCTAATACTCAAACAGTATAGTCTTAAAACCTCATACTTTTTAAAATTACATTCTTTTTAATAAATATTTCATCAATCAATTTTAAGATTTTATAAAGACTTGTTTTCTTAATATCTCAAAATGTGATACATGTCGCTTACCATTGATAACTGCAGAGCCCTTCAAATATGTATTGAATGATTAAATTTCATAATTGTTTATAGATGATTCAACAGATTAAGTTTTTAATACATCTTACAAATTATATTGACAAATATACTATAAATGAAGTTCACTAAATGTGTATTTACTAATATTCAGAAGAATTTTACCAAAGTCTTTGCCTCATAGAACCAAATTTTTATCAACGATTTTCATTATTAGTGTTAAAATATTAACTGTAGTAGTCACTACAGTTAAGTACTGTGCTTTATTTTTTTCAATTTATATAAATATGATAAAAGTTATATAGTCGTCATATCTGGGCCTCATAGTTGAGGATCCTCTCGCCACTCCAATGTCAATCTTGAACTGGTCTACCAAATCCATCATTTGATCTTCTGTGAGAAAACAGCCCGATCCTAGATGCGCACTCCCTACCACAGATGTTAGTCTAACCGTTTAGACATAATCAGCCCGAGAACAGATGGATCTCCATCCTCTACGGTCCTGAGCCACCTGCTCCCCGCACAAAGTCAGCGACTCTCAAAGACTGTCCTTATAGTGCTTCCTCTGTCCACCAACACTTTGCATGGAATTGTTGGTTTAGTTGAGAATTTTGGTAAAGTATGTATTTTGGTAACAGAAAGTGATTTAATTTTTTTCTGAAGGTTGAATTATTTCTTGAATTGTCTTTAGAAAAGTCTTTTGTTTTATTTTGTGGTGTCATGTTATCAATTTTTAATGAAATAAAAACACTTTTTATTTTGCATTTCCCACCGTTTTATTAAAGTCCACTACCGGTTTCAATGACTTCTATCTTCCTCGTTAGGTGAAGATGAAGTTCATCTTCGCCAGAAGAGGAAGACAGAGGTCTTTGAAACCGGTAGTGAACTCAAATAAAACAATGGTAAATAAAAAAAGAACTGAAACATTTATATGCATAATTAGAATATTTTGAAAATTCTTGAAGAAACTTTTCAAAATAATCTATTATTGTATTATACTTTCGTTGCATACGAAATGACCTAATGGGTTTATTGCTATTTGGCAATATCTCCCAACCAAAGGGAAACTTATTATAATTGGATGAGAACCCGGGTCGCAAGATGTGTTACCGATTAGGTCTCGGGGGTTGTCACTTAAACACTGAAGCAGTTACAAACATATTTTTATTTATTAATTTTATTTAAATATTTATATTGTAGAAAACTGAAGAGGAATACTACTATCAATTAACCTCCAAACATAGTTGGGTTTAAGAACAGCATATTTTACAATGTCGTAAATCCCACAAAAATAAAAAAAGTATATTTTATGATGATTAAAAATGACTTGATTCTAAAATGCAATATGAGACATTTCATTCCTAGTGGATTCAGACTTGATAGTACATTTTACTCTGGCTTGCCCCTGAATCTTATACCGCCAGATTTTAATACTTCTTCTTTCCCTCTCTCTACCCATGTGATGTTAAAATATTGAAATTCGTTAAATATATAGAGATGAGTAGATCCCGGATGAGGTATTTCGGTTTATGATTTCGATTGTTATTTCGGTTTATGATTTCGATTGTTCTTTATGATTTCGAAATGGAAAAATTACTGAAAAACAGTTTCTTATATCCTTAGCTTGTATCGTATTATATTGTATTATAATTTCATTGTATACGGTACATCCTGGTGGGCTTTTACCATGTGACCATCTCTTCCAGCCAATGAGAGATATGTTAAAGAGACCGTAAGGTAAAACTTGGCTGAAATTATTTTTTAAAGAAACATACGAATCATTTTTAAACAAATTATTGTTTCAACGAGAATCGAACCTACAACACATGGGTTGGTAAATAAGTGGCTTACGATCTAGGCTACAGAGCTTTGCTTATTCAGCTTTTAGAGATAAATCGCAATAAAATGATTAATTCGGTGTTGAGGGGACTTCATTGATGAACATTTTACTTTAGATCTAGTCCTGTTTGTCGGAAGTCGCGACTCTCGTACTACTCGTATATTATTATGTGAAAGTATACTCTGTTTTAGACTGGTTTACGAACACAACAACCATTAATTACGACGATCATACATTATTTGTCCCTTGAAACTCATTTGTGAGCAATATTTTGTAATAGAAGCTCATAAATCCGTAAACCTAAAAACGAATTCTGCAAAACTACACACCATACACATACATGTTTAATTTATATATACTAGTTGCAACCCGTGAAATATTCACGGAAGTAAAACAAATTCTACATTTATGAAAATATATATTCATAAATGTAAAATTTGTTTATATATATCATTTATACATCGTCCCCTTTTACACCGGTTCAAAAATTGTTAGCTAGGTATTTAAAATTCGTTCAGTATCACGGACCAATCGAGATTCAAATTTCGAATTACTTTCGAAGAGAATCCAAGTATTCCTCTCTCGCTCTCTTGTATTCAAAATTCAATTCTCGTATTCTTTATTCGACGACATCCATCGTATGGGTTTTGGCTTATTTATACTATGATTTGGCTCCACTCTGACGTTAGGAGCGATGTTTTTATTTTTTATCTGAAAAATATTCTTTATTTAGGGTATGATTTCAAAACGCAATAAACTAAATATTACTCTGTTAAAGAGTGCTATATTTAATATTAAAGCAGAATTCCTATCGTATTTTTTAAATCGATAAATAGTATCGGGTAAGCAATTAACTTGACGTATGGATAATAATTCTTCACTGTATTTTGCAGTTAGTTGACAAGAATCTAATAAGCCGAAACGGTAGTCCTGACGAGTGAAATAAAAGTTGAAGGGAATATCCGTGTTTCTGATTTTTTTATACTACCGAAATATTTTATATAATGCATTTATACTATAGAATTCAATAGTTTTCATAACGACTATTTAAACCATAGATATTACACATCTAAAATGGAAATCAAAAGTTTATTTTAATAACAGAAAAAAAAACAAGGGAGTTTTTATAATTTTGGATATTATTTTATCATTAATGACTTCAATATTTTATACTACAAAATATGATTTTGGTGTAAAGATTTTTTAAATACATCATTCCATGGGCATACAATTTATGATTTTTTTTAAGTTGGAGATAGAATATTATCACCCTGAAAAAATTGTTCGAAGCGAAATTATAATCCAGTAACATTTTGTCAAAGTGAAACACATTATTCATTTTAAAGAAATTATTTTTAGTGGGATTCTAGCTTGGGAAAACAGTTAATGCGATCTTTTAAAATATGCAAATATCTCGGGCATACCATAAATGTTCACTAACGTTTTACAATTTATATTTCACCGTAGTACACTGAAATTGTGTTCTGCACATACACTGGGCTGGTTGTTTACTAAGTAAACAATAAAATTGTGAATAATTCTTACCTTGAAAATGACCGAATTTCTACAAACAATATATGCGCTTTAAGCAGTCGACAAATCAAAAACAATTAATTGATAAGGGCCTAAATAAGCTGAAACGGGCTTTTCGAGAAACAAAATATATTCGTAGTTTATTTTACCGAAAACATTTTTCAAAAAATGAAATGTTTTCTCTAAATTTCAATCAAAACGGCTGCGTATGCTTCGACCAATCGACGCATGTATGTTAGTTCTCTTAAACTCTCGTTCATATTCGTGTTGCGAACAAAAATAACGCTTTTGTCATATTTGCGTGAATTGAATTTGCAAGGAATGCTATGGCTCATTTATAGGCCAGTTAACGGGCAACAAATCTCACCGATTGCTTATCATAAATGGTAGCGAGATGATATATGGTACATATTTGAACGTAACTGCTAATATAACGAGACGAAAATCCATACTGAGGTCCGACGACTCCTCATTTTTGATAGTAGGTGTAATTGTACTGCATGACCTGAGTGATCCGTGATCAAAACTGACGTTAATAACTAATGACAAATTGAGCTAATTGACCTTTGAAGTAACATTTCCTTGGCACTGCATTGCTTTGAAATTTTTACAATTAATATACCTTAATACATTTTGTCTCATGGAAAAGTACTTTCTAATAAATAAATCACATTCGCAAATATGCCAGAAAATATTTCTTTCAATTTTGCTGCCATGTATTCGTATGATAGTTTTTATTTTACCGTACAGGTTTATATACCTACTACTAATTTCTGTAATCGGTTAAATTGTAGGTCAGTAGAAAAAATTACAATAAGCTATAAATTGTTTCTCAGATGTTTGCATAATTTCTAAATCGACTTCACGAGTAGTTCATCAATATAACTTAGAACAATTGGTTACAGACATGCAGTCATTTCAATTATCTGCATAGCTGGATAAATGATGACCACATAGAAAGAATTATTGTTTGGTAATTTCTTTCAACCAACTAGAAATATGTTTTACAAAAATAATCTATATTAATAGTACGAGTATACATGATATGAGGAGTTTGGGAAGGTCTATAAATATGTGGCACCACTATGTGGATATGGCAGAAGCATAAAATCTGTACCAGGATAGAATGAAATGGAGATCTGTTCTCTCTGCCTACCCTAACAGGGAGATAGCATGATGGTGATGATGATATACGATGATATATGTTTTTCATATTGGATATCTTTCAGTTCAAATAAATCGAATCAAATAACGCTCATTGACAATATCTTAGATTGGAAGAAGAAATTCTGTCTGCCTGAAAAAAATATTAAAATTGAAAGACGAGATGGAGATGGATCACTTGAATGTGATTCTTTTGAGATTTTAGATTTTTTAAATAAAAGAACTATTTTCACAGTAGAAAGTATCGGAAAAATGTAAATGATAAAATAAGCCATTAAAAGTACTTCTCTTAAATAACTCGATGAAAGATTATGTCGTATTTCCAACTTATCGTAGATTTTGTAATCTGAATAGTTCGATCAATTCTAAACATATCTTTAAGTGCAATTCTTCTTCCATTTCTAATATATATATATATATATATAGAAAAATTTCGCTGGAATCCACTATTATTAAACGATTGACAGACATTCCTTTCATGAGAACCGATAGTTTTTCTGATAGTTGTACATCATAGCACGTTTCTATAATGAGCTCCCGGCATCTTTATTTCTTTCCGACAATCCAGTTTTAGTCTACCCCGTTTCTTTAATTTGTCGTCTTAAGCCGAAGAACAGGCTGCTGAGCACATCGTTAATGAGTGAGGAGTTTTTCTGAAGAACTCTATTTTGTGCTTGTATCTAAAACAGTGCGACATCTAAACGACATGGATACAGAAAAATGAACTCCGCTAAAGAATTCTCAATAAGTCATTCAATTCACATTTTTAATAATGAGTCATCTGAATTATGTTATTTGCTAATGCTGGACACGATATATGTATAACATACTTCATTCTGATAGCTTCGTACTATTTTATGTCGAGTTTTTTAAAAGTGTAAATGAGACATATGTTACATTTATAAAAAATGATCTTATGTTTGTAAGAATGATCATATCGAAATTCGGGAACTTAAATAGTCTATTTAGAAAGGGCCCTTGAAGAGAATCCTTATTTTAGTGGGTTTAATAATGGTTTATTTCCTCGAAATGTCGAGGTTTTTAAAAAAATAGATTTCTTATTTTCTTAGAAGACATGACAAATATACTTGGCAATAAAAAGTTTTCCATTTTACTTTGACTTCTCAATGTCTTCAAATCACCACAATTAGTATCTTCTTATTTTGGGCCAGGATTGCAGCCTCGATCTACAATTTTTTTCGTTCCATGCCCAACTTTTCCACCCCCTCTTAGTCCAGTCGTGGTATCTTCTCACACACCGCTCCACCTGTTTTCTCTAATTCTTATTATGTAAGGATATGTAATATTTTACAAAAAATACTATAAAATACTAACAATGAATATTATGAACCACTCTGATTTAAAGCAGATCAGTAATATCTCTATTGAAATTTTCGATGATATTCACGGGTCTTTTCCGCTAGTTTAAAGTGTTTTTTGGAGTGTTGTTGACTTCAATGATGATCGATGTTTTTAAGGCGTTGCAGCCTTCATCTTCAATGATGTCATAAAAAAATCCCAACGAAACGACGGCAACAACTCCGAAAACATTTTTAACTGGTATCTGTGTAGATTTAAAAAAATCTGAGTGATAAGGAAATAACTTAATGATACCATTTCCAACATCTGAATTCGAAACATCCAGTGCTATTCACCACTTAACAAATGTTTTTAATAGAATCCCATTGTATTTATCGTTCGCATTATATTTTGTCGATGTATAAAAAAATACAAATGAAAGCTTCTGCACTCTACATACGACGTGTATTAATACGCTTGAGGTAATGCTGAAGGAACCGAAGAAGCACAGGCAGTTGTGAAAGTGCAAGAATGTAGACAGAGGTAGAGGTGTACTCTTACAGTAATGGGGTCCAGTCGCCCGGCTGTAGAATGTAGAGAGAACGCATAATCGACATGCCAATACAAGTTTAGTACATGTTGAGGAGAGCTGTTTGACGCCACCTGGTTTAGGGTATCCAAAATTTTCGTGATCTGTTAAATTTCAAAGTTCTGTTGTCTCTTTTTCATTATCAATATCACTGGGCGTCCTGCGTCCAGTGTGACATACATTTTCCTTTTCATCTTCCTTGATTCTTGATGTTCCGCCAAGCTACTTTGTGTCCCTAACATTTCTCTTACTGTTTCTAAGTCCATATATTTTATCAGGTATGCTTACGCTCTGACACCTTTTTCCTTGATTTGTATTATTTCTACTCGTATAAGATTCTATATTATAATAATATGTCTAGTAATTTATTCTTAGATGTTTTTGAAATCTCTTTATCAATTATCTTATTAGCTTCGTCTCACTGTGGATTCGTTCTGATTCTCTATTCTTACGCTAAGGTGTCTTTCTTCTTTGATTCAACTTTTCTTTGGATGTCCTCTTCCCTTCCTAAAGGGATGACGACCTCAACTTCAAGCCACAGTATATTGTTGCTAACACACTCGTGCTTCTCTGGTCTCCTTGAAATTTGCCCAAAAGCATTTTTTTCGATTCACTTGGAGTTTATAGTTCATGTATGCCCTTTAGAAGTTATACTCATTGATATTATTTATTTTTCTTAATTTAAATATTAACTGCATGAGTGTACAAGCCTTCTTTATCCGCGGAGGATCCCCTCGCTACTCTAACGTCAATCTTGATCTGCTCTTACACGTCGATCATGTGATATTCTGTGAGAAAACAGCCTAGAAGCGCACTCCCTTCCGTAAATGGCACATATGTTACACGTGAATCGTGCTGAGTCGCCTGGCACTGCTGACGCATGCTCACACAGCACGCTGACTGTTTCTCACACGTCTAACCGCTAAGACGTTATCAGCCTGAGAACAGATAGCTCTCCATCATCCACGATTCTGGGCCACCTGATCGCAGTCCTCAGGCGCCCCGCACAAAGTCAGCGACTCTCGCAGACTGTCCATATAGCGCTTCGTCTGCCAACAACCCTTCGCTTGTTCACCCCTTACCCATACAAGACGCGTTTTGGGTTTGAAGTACATTAAACACGACATATGATAAATACCACACGCGTGTTGGTCCCAACCACCTGCCGTGAAGTGGTTATCCTAAAGCAGCCACACCTGACAGCCTCGGTTGCCTTGGTGTTATGCAAAACAAATCCGGCCCGTTAATTGTGCCCGTCCCTCCCAGGCTTCGGAGGCTCACGTGTGCCTTCTCTAGCTCTCTGCCCGTGCCTCTACCCCTGCCTTTCCTCACTTCTGGCTTCTCGCTCACATTCCAAAACCGAGACCAATCCGATCGATTGCAACAGTGTTTCTCAAGTTTACACGCTCTTATCCTTTTCTATTTAGTCTTTTTTTCTTCATGATAATATAATCCGTTTTATTACATTCTTATTACTTCAACTAAAGACTATACACAAGCCGGTGTTTTGTTGGGGTTTTCGTCCATTTTTATCGTTTAATCACGATATTGATTATTTTGGAGAGAAAATTATTTGTTTTTATTTGTCTCACTTGATATATTCTGAGATAATTGATAAAATATTTCTACACTTTGTATTGGCTTATATGGGACTAAAAACGTTAAGACGTAATTTAACAAATATATACCCATTTACAGATTTGATATTTTTATACATACTCGTACATGATTGATCTGTTTTTTTGATATTTCAAACATCGAGGTGCATGGGCGCGCGGCAACGCACTGGACCGTGCGGAAGGTCGTCGGTTCGAACCCCGCGCTGTGCTACTTCCCTCGAATTACACAGGCATTTTCACCACCCAATATTCGGGATTAAAATGATACCTGTGACTTCGGTCATATCTATTCTTAAAAAAAAGCTGTGTACAATTCTAATCCGTCTACAATATACAGTTATCTTTTATCAGATACTTTTTTACTCTTATCATATTAGGTATTGTAACACTAGATATTCTTCGAGAGACATGCATTTTAAATGTTGATTGTACTTTTGTTTGATTTATCTGACAATTATTTTCACCATTGTGAATAAATATTATTTTCGATGCGGTATTAAATTGATATATTAAGTAATTCACCATTCGCACACGGAATTACCTTATTGAACAAATTTTTCGAGATTGATCTATATTTCAGCGGATAAACTAAGGAGCTAAAGATTTCATTAATAAACTTTTTAGACATAACTAAGTTACTTTACAGGGAATCATGAATAATAACTGTTCTAATTGTTATTGTTTCTAGTTATTTATTTCCTCGTACATGTGCGTTTTGTTGAATGTAATTGGGTTAAACGTGTATCAAATAGTCTCAAGAGATACTCTTGGACGTGTTAAAATAAGTGTTTTTTTATGAAAAAAAAAATATATTCAGTTCTATATTCTATACGATTATCTTGTTCTACATTCTAATATTAAAGTGGGTTTCATTTTTTATTTGAAATTTGTTTTGTTTCTTGATAGTTTGTGATTTAATTTTTGTATAAAAATTGTTATAATTTGTTTGATGTAGTACGAGCTATTGCAAAAAAAAAATAAACAGATTGGCAAATTATAATAATCCGTTAAAAATGTATAATAAATACATCTATTCTACCGCTTAAGACTGTCCTCATCGAAATCGTTTCGCTCACCACATGCCACAGATTGGGAAACACTCGAAATCATTCGTTTTCCTTACCTGCCCTGGTTGGTACTGTCCGCAAGCGAGACGGTTCGACTCTACTCTGTGAACCACCGCGAGAGTTGTCGTTTCTCACTCTCTTCATGAATTCTTGACTCCTGGTCCGCCGTGTAGACGACAGTTAGTCAGGCGATGGAATGGTGCCGTGTCAGCTTGGTTCCTCTTAGTGTCACTTAGTTCTTCGTTCGTCGAAGATCTTCAGCTGACTTTTTTTTTTTTTTAATTTCTCTTTTTCGACGATTTAATGTTGTGATTTGTGTCATGGATATCGAGTTTTCTCGTCTTTATTTTTAATAATAAAGAGAAAAAGTTTGATTTTCGTTTTGTTTTGTGGTGATGTGTCCTTGCAACAGGTGACATGAGTGTCTTGAATGGAATCCTTACGAGATTGGAGAGTTTTAAAGCTTATATTTTAAAGGTAAATAATGATTTTACTAAAAGTTTTATATTATAAACTCAATAAAATGCAGTTTGAATAAATACATTTAACTAGATTTACAAAGTGTATTTTGAAAATGGAAAAATTATTATGTATACTGAAAAAAAAACGCATTGGCATTATTGATTTATTTATTTTTTGACAAAATAAACGACGCTTAACAATATAACAGTAACAAAAGATAACGTATCAACCAACATCTTTTAAAAAAGGATAAATTCAGGATACGTATGTATTATATATATTTCAAAATAAAATGCATGAAAATAAATATCAATTAGTACAACACGGGAAGTAAAAAAAAATCACATTCAGTTAATTAAATTCAATAGAAAAGTAAAAATTGAGTAAGAAAAATTTAATCTCTCTCAAGAGTAGAAAGAATACGAAATTGTATGGAAAATTACAAAATTATTACCGGTGCCAATGGTCTGGTGGATGGTAGGCTTGTTATTCATTATTGACACCCCGAATTTTTATTTTATACGAGTATATCTCATTTCCACCTGAATTGATTCATTTTTCGCTAGTAAACTGCATTTTATAATTTTATAAACAATTAGTTCATGAGGTATGTATTTTGTTATAAAACAGCGCTATATGTGTCTTTCATTTATTTTTATTATTACTGTAAAAAGGCTAAATGCGGAAGTACTCGTATTTGAAACGGTTTTAGATAATTTATTTTGTTTCCTTATAATTCATTCGATTTCAATTGCCAGTTTATGATTCATATACTCGTATACAGACTATGCCACCGATTGCCTATTGGGATAGACAGAGAGGACATTCCACGAATCTTTAGGACCGCGACTCATGTATTTCGCCTCCTTCTTATCCATACACGTTCACTTACAACTCGTTCGATTTCGTTTGTCTGACTTCCTTTAAAAATTCCATTCGCTTGATTCAACTATAATTTCCTTGGTCTCTATCACGTCTTCCACTCACATTCCCACATCTATGTTCTCAGGGTTTCTTCGTTTTAGATCAAAACAATTTATATAATATAAGTAAAAAAAACAAAAATTAAACGATTACGGTTTATATTTCATTTATCAAATTTATGCGAGATATTTAAATGACTTTTTTTGATATTTTTTATTTTATGTATATTGTAATTTGCTTAGTTAAATACTGTTTATTTCACTTTATAAAAAGTAGATAGAAATAAACAGTGTTTGACTAAACAAATTACAATATCTAAACCTCCACAGTATTGATGCTTTAGCTATAAATAATATATGATTTATTATTATATTTTTGTAAAATAATGGAAAACAATCAAAGAAGTCTTTAAATATATGACTTGTTCAAAGTACAGTGTGTGGTGTAATTTGTTGATACAACGTAAATATTTTTTTACGATCTGAAGTTTGGACATTTCTACCAATTTAACTTGTTTATTTAAAATATTTATATCAGCAATAAAATTTGAAGGAAAATTTATGATCAAGTATCACTAGGAAATAATCAATGTTTTTAACGCGTTTAAGTTTCACACACTATTTCGTTTTTAAATATTTGTTAATTGCGTAGTTTTAATAACACCCAAAATATGTATACAATTCCCCGCGGGGCAAAGAGAATACGACCTCTCTGTTTTTAGGTAGTCTTTTTTGTAATATCCATCTAGAGGCATATATTCGTAAATAAAACTCCGGGATTCATCAAGTCTTGTTGCCGTTGCGTAAATCCTCCAACGTCCTTAAAATAAATTATTACAATTGTCATAGATTACCTTGGAGCTGGTTCGTCGACTGCTTCGAGGACGCGAAGTGCCGGGCTGTGGACCGACATGAATGGAGGTGTTTTATGGCATTCCTGTGTTACTAATAGAACTATAGTATGATAATGAATGTATACAATAATGACATTATAAGCAAGGTTAAATGTAACCAAAATCACCACATTTTAATCTTAATTCATGTTTTGTATATAAATATTTTGTTCTTTGTTGTCTTAATGTTTCTATCTCAGACTACTGTATTCGTATTATGTTTCGTATTACACTTTCGTTGTATACAGTACCACCTGGCGGGCTTATTGCCAATTGACAATTTCTCCAACCAACCAGTAAGATGTTTAATGCTTTAAGTGTAAACCATATTGAAATTCTTTTTATGAAAAATCTTGGTTCCAACGGGAACAAATACGCAACTCGTTCATATTTTTAATTAAATTGCACCATTAAGGGGGAAACTTTTTAAGACGTGTGTGATCATTGAAAAGTTATTGACTCAGTTATTTGTATTATGTGCACTTGAATCCTTTTAGAGAAAAGTTGAGTCAAATAATCAATTTATAGATATCATCGTAGGGGGTGCGTTATTTGACGTGATGTGTGTAATATTCTTTGTTTTTGGCATATTACATTTAATGTTCTTTATAATGTTGTAGAAAACTTCTTCATAGTAACAAACTTGTTCACAATATTGTTAAAATTGTAGTTATATGATATACAGGTTTGTTGCTCTGCAGTTTTTTTTCAGAACTAACCAATTATATTTCGATTTTATAAATTGTTTTCATGAATTTATTGTAAATTAAAGCAATAGGTTAGTATGTATGAAGGTTTACATAGAAAATAAAATTTAAATAATGTATTTTTTATATTATATAAGCATATCTGAATCTAGGTTGCTAAAAATAGCTAGTGAATAAAATGATTACTTCGTTGTTAAATTATTTTTATCTGCAAGATAAACAAATCATTCTATACAAGCTCATACAACGCGCTTTTATGTTTTTATTATATTTTCAAAATAGTAGAAGTAAGTGGGATTTTTTGGCATATAAAGGATGTCATGTAATACTTTTGAATTAGAATTGTAAATACAGCAATCAGGACAACGAATTATTAAACCGAGGAAATATTTCATTCTTAGACGCATGTCGGTGCCGTGACTCAGTAGTCAGCATGCTCGCTTAGCACCCAGGTGTGCCGGATTCAATATACTTGAAAGCCTTTTTTCACCTAAATTTATTGTTGTCTAAGTAACTACATACATATATACAATTACGCCATCTCCCTATCGGGATAGGCAGAAAATAGAGAGCGTCAGACTTTTCTATCGCGAAATTCATCTTTCGCCTCTTCTACATCTATACATCTACGATTTCTCTGAAGTTTTATATTTCCTTCTTTCACAATATCGTACACTTGATTCCACCATACTTTCATTGGTCTTCCTTTACCATGCCTTATACTCACATTTGCACTGTATATTTGTTTTGTAAGTCTTCATTTGTTCCACATGCCCAAACCATCTCAGAGGGCTCTCAGTAACTGCATAAAATAAAAAAATTCTTGAACTCCTAAATAAATTCCTAGGTTTAATATTATATCTCGCAATTTTATTGTGCGACCTTGAGAATACACTGAAATTTTTGTCGACTATTTTCCTTTGTGTACATTTTTTATTATTAAGATTAAAAAAATGTAATAAAACATTAAAATTATGTATTCATCTCGTATAATGTTGAGACGGCATAGCTGAGAGAGAAACAACTAAAATGTTATTGTATATTTAGTCATGCGTGGTGGAGCATAATATGGGTACAATGTAATAAATATAACACATAATATGGGTACAATACAATACAATATAACACTTGTAGTTGTGATGTTTACTAAAAACTGGTTTTATTTACGAATCAAACAGGCGAGATCATTTTGGCGCGCAAAAAATAAATAGTCATTGAATAAAACATGAAAAGGAAATAACCATGTTTGCTTTGCCTTTGTGTGTCCATACACTCTCATGTCCTACTCGTTTGTATGTGCTCACTATTTGTATATATTTACGAATATGTTCACTGTCTAAATGGAATATATTATACACAGTGAATCATTTTTGTATTATAAAAAAATGTGGGCGCTGACAGAAAAAAATCTTGTTCAACATTTAACAAGAAATTATTTTTCGTCTGTTTTTTGTATATCTTCCAGAGATAAGTTTTTTTTTACTGATAATGAATTTGTTTAAGGTACACTTATAAATATTTTATTGAGCTTTTTTATTCTTTATTCTTATTGTTGATCGTAAATCAAAAGCTTTCTCTGCCAACACATTCAAATACTTTCATTGATTTTGGCGTCATACCGACGACTTTACAGTCTTCCAATAAATCTCGAAATATTTACAAAAAGTTAACTTAGTTTAATCAAAAGTATTCTCATGCAAATAACAATCCTCAAATGTTCTCAAGCTAAACAAAATCATTAACGCCTCTTCATTATCATTAATTTCATGTCAGGTCCCTATTGGGGTAGGCAGATAAAACAAATCTTTACATCATTCTATCCTGGCATAAATCTTGAATTTTTTAAATGTCCATTTATACTTACATCCTGTAACGCAAAATATAAAATCATTTTAATTTTCGTGGAAATCGGCTGTACATTATAAGAAAATAAAAATAAATCACTATTCCCTCTTTAAGAAAATAAATCACTATTCCCTCTTTAAGAAAATAAATCACTATTCCCTCTTTAAGAATTTGATTTATTTGGTAGTTCTACGTTTTCTAAACTTCTCGTACTCGAATAGATTATTTTTTGTAAATCTTTCATTATTCATTCTTTCTACGTGGCCAAACTATCTCATTGCCCATTTCTTTATCTTTAGCATTGCATATTCTATTAATCCGCATTCTTTCATATTATCCTTATTTTGTCATTCATATTTTATCTACACATTCCTCACAATGCTCTCATACCGCATTTATCTTACTTTCCTCACTTTTCGCCACTTGACATTAGATCGTTTCTTTTTTTTTTTATATTAATTCAAATAAACTTTTTTTGGACATGAACTTTATTAGAAAGTATTTAAACAAGGCTTAAGTGAAAACCAGTCTAGAACCATTTTTAAATAATCTTTGTAATTTAGGAAATTTATCTCGCATTCCTGGCGATGGAAAACACTTGAATATGGAAAAAATAATCCACTTGCAAAACAAGTTGAATAAATATACCTCAATCCTTGTTGAGAAAAATATTAAGCCAGTAAAATGTGTATTATACGGTTGAATTCCGAATAAAAATCGTTCCATATACATTTAACATAAGTCCTTACGACGTATCATTTTTTCTTCAAATATTTTAGAACAGGTAGAATATGTGTCGAATCCTTTTTTCATATGTATGCCCATATATATTATACGAGTAGGTGAAGCTTTACAGTATATCCTTTATTGAGTTTCCTTTGTTGCATAGTTTAACGTGTAATAATCATAATAACAGATAGTTTATTTTCTTTTTTCATAACCACATTGTATAACGTACAATCATCTCGTTGAGAATATATATACCTAGGAATCGTTTTAGTTTTATACACAAGTTCTACAGTGAATAAGTACGATAGTCGAAATCTCAATCATAATATAGGCTAAAATAAATAAAAGTATCCTTATATTCCCATCGTCTCGGTAAGAAAATTGATCAATTAAAATAGATCGAGTTTCGTAGACGGGAAAGGCAGTGTTTATCCAAATGTACGAGGGTTCGACTCGGGTCTGTCGAAAATTGATTCCACCTTGGAGGAGATTCAGTGGCGTGACTAGGAATGTACGAGTATATATGAAACATCCGTATCGGTCTAATACCGGTTAGCCATGGTCTAAAATCACTTTTTTATGACTTTTACAGTTTTCTTTTTCTGATTCCTTTTTAACAATGTTTCCAAAGTGTTATTTTTATTTAGAAAACATTCGAATATTCGTGTTTTAGATTTTTTAGTGTTATATAAAATATGCTTTACTCTTTTTTATTTTAACAAGTTGACGAATTTTGCTGAGTTTGTATTTAAATAAATAATAAGTTTATTAAAACTAATGTAGTTAATAAATACATATCCTATAATTACACGAGGCAATGAAAAAAATACATTTGCGAGAGAGGCAAACTATAAAAAGGTCTGGGTCAAGTATTGTGCTAGTGCTCACATTGAAGTATGGAAGGATGCCTTGACAAATAAAAAGAATGATATGAGATGCGGTATAAATGCTGTAGAAATGCGTGCCTTGGAAATATCTGGAATAACCACGCATGATAGAGTAAAAAAATATTGGATAAGAGTTATTTTTTAATGGAGACGAATGTTCTAAGTAGAATTAAGAAAGGAATATTGAGGTGGTTTGGCCACATTCAGACAGGGAGCTAGGGAAGACAAAAACAAATATAGATCTGAAATAAGTGTATAGTGATTAAATTGACTTCTGTTACACATTTCAACTGTTTTTTCCAATTTATATTAAATAGGCATTATTTTAATGGCGATTCAATTAATTGGTTTATCCGAAAATAGTCGACCAGTTAAGATTACGAAATATGTGCTGGCCCGACTATATAACGACTACCATTTGTATCTTTTTTTTTAAATTGTACTGCTTTTTTATCAATTGGTTTAAAATGCCCTTCTTAGGCCTTCGGTATGCCTTTCTTGAAGAATATGCATTCATTAGGTCATGTTTTTGTGATCGCCAATGTCTAAAATTGTTTTCAGTTATAAGTTTTCTAGCAGCCGCATATTTATGTGTAGCTTCTGCAGCACGCACGCAATACAATTATCTTGAAATGAGAATCGTAGGTTTTGCAAATTCCTTGATTGATTTGATTTTTTCACTATAGTGACTCATAGTTTTTTCGACGGCGTGAGAATATGAAGAACGTAGCATAAAAAAATATGACAAAAAAAAAATAACTGTCAGAAACTAGCAGCACGCCGGCAGTTTGTAAACAATGCTCTGGTTGAACGAAATAATATTGTGAGAGAGATTAATAGAAGAATTTTAGGCAATATAGCCGTTTCGGTCATCGCACGGTAGTGAATTTAATATTATATTGTTTATAGTTAACGGAACTTAGCTTGCTGGAATAGTTGTTTATAGTTAATGGAATACTTAGCAACAGTGGTGTGTATAAACTTTTATGTGCTGACTGTGATAATTTCTATATAGGAAAGACAGGAAGATCTTTTGAAAAGAGGTTTCGTGAACACAAATCCGCCTTAACAAATCCTCTAATTTATTCTGAAATGGCTAATCTTTGATTCCGTGAAAACCATACTTTTTCTATCGATGACGCCAAATTTTTACATATCAGTAGTAACGGAAACAAATTGGACAGATTAAAGGCCCTAGAAATTTCTAAGTCAGTACACCGATCCGAACATCTGTTGAACAGTTATTTCCCAAAAATCTCTCCGTTCTTGGCCGAAATCGTCCCATGCCTCCCTCACCCCTCAGCCCCCAACCGTTGAAGCGTGTATATCGGTACCAGTTCAAGCAGCATTTAGTCTTGTTTGCGCTTCCCTGAAGATGAGGTGAAAGCCTTGAAACCGGTAGGGTTATACCGTCACAAAAAAGTGGAATAAACAGTGTTTGATAAAAATAAATTACAATGAATTTATTTTTCATTTGTTAGAAACTTTAATATAAGGTGGCCTCCATATATTGGTGTTGTTTTTTTTAAATAAAACTTTCGCCTTATTCAATAACCTTTAACAACATCCTGGTTGGTTCGAAACAAAGAATAACAGATATGTTATCTCGTATTGAAATCCATTACAGAAAGGTTCAATAAACTTATTAGGAGTAAAGAGTTATAATGGAAACATATACAAATTATTAGTCGTACGTAGGTCAATCCCTTTCTTTCAAACATGCATTAAATATAGTCGTTCTCTAACCTTCTTAATTTGGGGGACTTGGATGGGTTTGAAAGGGAGTTGGCATATACTCGATGAGGTTTGAGTATACCGCCAGTGTTAATAATAAGCACGTCATATTGTATTGTACGAGTATACAACAAAATTCCATATAAATCGTACAATTATTTGTATTTCGTGAAAATAGTATTTGTTTGTTTTTCAAAATATTCATCATATTAGTAAATTGAATTTTAAATCCAATAACATTAAAACGAGCAAGTTAATTCTTTTTACAAATATTAACATTTAATTGATTTGTTTCTGTTCGTTACATTTATTTTCGCTTGACTTGATAATATATTTCATACAATTTACATTTTTTTGCAAATTCAATTTGATTGTTTGATTGCATAAAAAAGTCGTAAGATATAATGCTAAGGTCTGCATCCACCGTTAAATGAAATAAATAAATAAATAATAGCGCATGATTAACAAAAAATAATAAAATATTTGGAAAATTGTATGAAAATTTTGAATAGTGCTAAATAGTCATAATAATGGTATGTTTAAATGTACATAGAATGGTGTATGCCCATGGTGTAGTAATTTTCCGAAAACGAGGAAAATTTTCAAAACCTTGTAAGTAATGTGAATGCAAAGTGTGAATCAAATAGATAAAGAATGAATATTGGAAAGTCGCAATTTATGGTGATAGAAGAGAGTAGTAAGAGTGTGAAATAAAAGCGAAGAATGAAACATTGGAGCAACTTGAGGACTTTGTTTATATTTTATTATATGTAACGACTGTGATATTGAAAGAAGAGTAGCTGTACCATAAAGTGAATGGGGGGATGCACATTTTTTTTATCGAACAGAGCTTTTCTGAAAAACATCGCTGGTTGCTCACAGTGGCATACCTTAGGATAGAAAGCGGAACTTTTATTTGAATTTGGCCAAAGGGAAATGGAATAAATGTGATTTTCGTAGAATGTGGGATAGAATAAAGAATAAGACGAAAAAGATGATGTAGTTTGACCACGTAAAAATAATGAATTAAATAAAATTTACGAAAAAATACTATTCGAGTAGTATATAAGGTACAAGAAGTTTGGGAAAGCCTATAGAAAAATGGTACGACCACATTAACACTTGCCTTACTGTGCTAAAAAAATCCGCCAGCCACGGGGCTGGACGCTAAGCGTCCAGTGAAAAATGTATATTTTAAATCAAAATTATGCAAAACCTGCTAGGTTATTTTTTGTAATTAGCTATAAAAATCATTTTATTATGTATTAAAACGTCGAATAATCAAATGAAATATAAGTCCCGGTCACTCGCTATCCATCACAGGGTAGCAAGTGTTAATCAAATCCTGAAAGAGGAAGTGCGAATTCTCAAAAATAGGAGTATTACAGGGTGTATGGACGTGACAGAAATGAATGATTTATGAGGAAGTTGAGATCGGTTATCTCTCTTTACCCAACATAGGAACTTAACGTGATGGTTATGTAAATTCTCAGTATATCTCAAGGGTGTCAACTATGTATTTGCAGAAACAATATTTAAAATTCCGTCTTAATTATGAATTCCGCAAGTGTGTCACGGTATTCGCCCATCTTTTAAAAACCTATACACGATTGACAAAAAGTCTTGAGAAAAACATCTCATCTGCTCTGCCAGCTGAACTCCCACACTGGACATTCCTTAATCTCCTCATCCCAAAGTTATTTATCTAGTTATATGCTTCTTCGTAATGAATGCTCTTACTAACCAGGTTTTCGCAACTGCACTTATGACTATTTGTTTAACTTTATTGTCCTTTCCACAATATATTCGCAGTCTTCTCGCCAGTTACTCCACTGAGGAATGCGCCTTGCGTGGTTCCATAGTTATTTATTACAGTCGGCCCAACCGGTCTCTGCTGTTTGACATGCATCGACAGATTAATATTATTACGAGCTGTTATTCAAATCTACATTTCCATATTATCTACGTAGCCCGTCCGAACATGTTCTCTTTGCCGATTTTGACATATTCAATGGTAATTCAAACATTCGTAGTCCCATCAGGCATGACTCGAGAGATGCATCAATAGAAAGGCAAAGCGCTGAATACAAATTATTCAAAACAATATATCTTCTAAGGGCTTCCACCCAAGAAAAAATAATCGCTTTGAGACTTCAGATTTAAAAGCCTCTTTAAGTTTTATTTTAATTCTACGGCTTGTATCATATTTCTTTCTAAACCGTTTAAGCGGAGCCTTTACCAATTACCTGTCTTCAAAATGGTGAAATTTATAACGATCTTACACTGAGTCATTATCCTTACGTGTAGTTAAATACAAATCATAGGCTTTAAAGATTAATATATTGTGGATATTGGTTTAAGCTCAAAAGTTGTATGACTTTGGTTGTTAGATTTTTTTTTCATCGCTTGCTCAATGTTGAGCGTCGTGGCCCTCAGCTTTGTCTGGAACTTAGTGCACCACCTTTCTCCATCCCTCCCTTTCCGTTGTCGAAAGTATTTCAACCGTGCACCTTGCTGTCCATGGGATGCTGAGCATCCGCCTCTAACATCAAATCTCGATGCATCTATCATGTTTATTTCCTTTATCATCGTTCATATTTGTACTCCATACACTGCTATAAAGAATACTAGAAATTTAACCAGGTTCTTAGATACTCGTATATACTTGTAATGTGATTAAATTACACTTGGAACATTAGTGCTGCCATATACTTAAATTTAGGATACTTGTTTTAATGAATTTTTATCTACACAATTCTTTTTCTTCTTCTGTGTAATAACTTAAATGCTTAGAAATGTGACCTCCACTGTATTTGTTGTATGTCGTGCAGATCTTCTCCAGTTCTCCTGGCATTCCGCTATCCGCAGAGCGTGTGGCAAAAGCAGACCCGTAGCACTCTCCACCTGGTCGCTCCAGCGCATAGGTGACCTCTACTCTTGCGAACCTCCACATTGCCAGAAACCATGAGTTTTTCCGTACCTCTGCTCGAAATGTAACCGAAGAATTGAATGAAATTTACATTTATTATGATCATAAATATACGTGACAAGTTGGTAAAACTTCTATCTTCCGATCAGGGGGCTATTGGTTCGATTCCTATTGGCATCCAATTTTACTAAAAAGTTTTCACTTAAGGCCTCTTTAATACCTTTCTGGTCGGTTGGAAGTGATTACCACATGGTAATAAATACGCCAGTCTATACTGTTAACAACAAAAGTGTAATATTAAAAAAAATGTTATCCTAAAGTATTACCATACTAGACTATACTGAGTCGCTAAATGATACACAAAAAAGGTTCCAAACAATTTTACTAGTTATTAATATACAATGTTTTGAATATTTTTCACTGCGTCCTTTACTATATTTTAAGCATAGTGATGTGAAGAGAATTTACATAAAAAAGTTCTGTAAATATTAATAGTATTGGAGAAAATATATACCTTATCAGATATCATAATTTTCAGCTTTAAAGATATGCTGAATTAATACATTATCCTCGTATTGAATGTTGCCATCGTCTTTAAAGTTTTGAACCCAAGTTCAGGCTCGCATTGTCATCCGAATTCCATGTCCCAATTCACCGATGCACATGACTTGGTCTGCCATTCTATTGGTAATTGTTGGTCCTGTGTCCGTGCCAGGATTGCTAATCCACCTGCCGCTGCCAATGCTTCCACGAAAGACCTCACAAATAACCATCGAAATATTTTCTTTCATACGTCTCCTTCGACTGACTCATCGAATTCTTCTTCACGTTTATATGCGAATTAATTTATTCTCGCGAAAGAACGCTATAAATATCTTTAGACGAATAAAATACCTTGGAATATCAAGTTATGCTGATTTCGAATGAAAGTTAACGGTGTGTATTGACGCGGATAATAAATCCATGCGACAGTTTCATCCTGCGTGATGCAGGAATTTCAGATCAGATATATAACATATGGTCATAATTGTTTTCCGCCTTCTTTAACCAAAGTTCATATCCTATGTATATATAATACTTGCAGATGTGTTTTTAATGTAGAACGAATGAATGAAGAAAGACTAATTAAATAAATATACAGTGAAAATGTTACTGAAAGGTGTTGTAGAGGAAGACCAAGGAAAGCATTGTTGGATCAAGTTAATTATTTTTGAAAGAAGGAAGTTTACAAAATCCACAGTAATCGTAGGACTTGTATGAGAATGTATAAAAGTCGAACTTGTGTGTCGTGATTGAAAAGTATGGCGCTCTGTTTTATTTACCTACCTTGACAGGGAAACTTTGTGATGGTACCTTTGTGTGCAATACCTTTAAAAAATGTATATGTATTTACGAAATACTTTAATGAATTTTTGGATTGCTACTGAATTTGGTGCGTTTACGTCTTGACCCAATATTTTCGACTAATACTAGGTTAGTCAAAAAGTTTTGAAAGCGGAAATGAAAATACATTTTTTTTGGGGGTAAATCACTTTTATTGCTCAGTTTAGTCTCCCATAAGATCAATACACTTGGTCCAACGATCTTCCAACTTTGTTGTCCTATCACGGAAGTGACTTTCTGGAAGGCCTGCAAAATACTCCTCTACGACGGCTATAACCTCTTCGTTTGATGAAAAATGCTTTCCACGAAGGAATTTTTTGAGGTGTGAGAACAGCCAGAAGTCAGAGGGAGCTAAATCTGGCGAATAGGGTGGATGCTGCAACAATTCGTACCCCAATTCACTGATTTTCGCGATGGTTTTTTGAGCTGTGTGAGCAGGTGCATTGTCTTGATGAAAAATGATTTTTTTCTTCTGCAAACCGGGTCTTTTTTCACAATTTTTTTCATCCAACTGGTCTAAAAGGTCACAATAATAATCAGAGTTGATTGTCTTACCAGTTTGGAGATAATCTATCAATAAAATTCCTTTTGCATCCCAAAAAACTGACGCTAATACCTTCTTGGCCGATTTCTGGACACGAACTCGCTTCGGAGCCAAAAGCCTTGTTCACACCACTCCTTAGCCTCTTGTTTTGATTCAGGATCATGGTGGTAGACCCAAGTCTCATTCATAGTGATGAATCGACGCAGAAAATCCTTTTTATCCTTTCGAAATTGCTCCAAATATTGCTCAAAAAGTCGCATTCGAACGTGTTTTTGTTGCATTGTTAGCAAATGCGGCACCCATTGTGCACACAGTTTTTTGAAACCCAAAACTTCAGCCAAAATATGCCATGTTGTTCCATGTGAGATGCCTATGGTGTCAGCTATCACATCCACAGTCGATCGATGATCTTCCAAAACCATATCCTGTATTTTCGCTATGATTTCTGGTGTTGATGCACTTTTTGGACGTCCTGAGCGTGGATCGTCTTCAACGCTTGTACAGCCACGCCTTAACTCCAAAACCCATCGGTGAACGGTTGGAAATGAAGGAGAAGGCTCTTTTAATACTTTCACCATCTTTGCATGGATCTCAGTAGCCGATAAACCTTCCAAAACAAAGAATTTAATCACTGCACGATATTCGTATTTTTCCATTGTTAAAAAATACACTGACACGTCAACTTCAAATGGCTTGTAAACAAAGAATGAATTGACAGATCGAAATGAAATTTTGAGTACGTTCTTATGAAAGATGAAATATTAAAATGGCGTAGAAATTTTGGTTTTGCTACTGCTCCATAGATGTCGCTTTCAAAACTTTTTGACTAACCTAGTAGTACGGATCTGGTTTTAACCATATAGAGAGAGAGAATTCTGAACTTCAGTTTGGTAAATTAAGTCCTTTTGTAGATCACTCGCTACCGTTCCATTTACTTACAACACTCGCGATGATGAACTGCAAGATCCAGGCCAACTCCAGTGCTTCTAAACGCGAAGGCTCAATTAATGATGCCGAAAACAATGTTGTCGTCCGTCCGGTCTCGCTCTTCAGTAATTCTACATCGCCAATTCGGAGACGTTAAAAGGTACCTTACGAATGAGTACAAATGTGAATATGTTTCTGGATCGTCGAATGACTTCTGCTAAGGTTGAGAAAGTTTTAATATAAAATAAAGCGATTGGCATCGTTCCGAGAGATAGAGAACAGTTGTCTCATAAAGACCAGGAACTGTATTAAAAAATAAATACATCTAAGAATTTTACGTATTTTATTAATTAGCCCAAATCACCGTGAAATTCTATGAAAACCATTTTGATTCTATACGAGTATAACCTCGATACATTCAATACCGTTAAAACACGTACATATTTTCTTATATTAATTAAAACTATCCCGTATAAAATAAAGAAATGTTTTCTACAATCACAATTGGTTTTGTATTCAAATTGGTCATTCAAATTTGATTACCAAACGTGTTTTTAAATCACGTCTAAATAGGCTTTTATGATTGGTGAACAATAGATCTTTGATCGTGAAAACCTTCGCTACACGATAGTACTACAATCAACTGTCATGAAAATATTTTCCTTTATATTAAATCATTATACACGAATACGAGTGTGTGATGGTGGAAGTCGGAATAAGTTTAAAGCTTCTACTTAGTCATTTTGATCAGGAGTGATGAACTTGAACACTTGCACGACTGTTTCTTATGGATTAAAATCCATTTTCTACATTTCATATACAATTCAATTTCATTTCATATGCAACTTGGAGTTTGGAGAAGAAGGATAACAGTAAGATTAATTTCATTTCATATGCAACTTGGACTTGGGAGAAGAAGGATAACAGTAAGATTAATTTCATTTCATATGCAACTTGGACTTGGGAGAAGAAGGATAACAGTAAGATTAATTTCATTTCATATGCAACTTGGACTTGGGAGAAGAAGGATAACAGTAAGATTAATTTCATTTCATATGCAACTTGGACTTGGGAGAAGAAGAATAACAGTAAGATTAATGTTGTGGAGATGCGTGCGCTTAGGAAAATCTGTGAAGTGTCAATGTTTGAAAGAAGGCGGAACGAAGACATCAGAAATGAATGCATGGATGTCTTAAGTAAGATGAATAAAGGAGCTTTATTTATGGTTTGGACATGTGGAGAGAACGAATGATGAAATAATGGCTAAGCGAATATACAAGTCAGATGTGCAAGGTGTACGCGGAAGAGGTTGACCGGGGAAAATGTAGCTGGATCAAATGGAACATATTTTGAGAGAAGATTAAGCGAGAAGTATGAATAATAGAAGACTGTACATGACGAGGTGCATGGGTATGGAGAAGGCGAAAGTTGTGTGCTTGGATAGAAAAGTTTGCAGATCTGTTAAAGCAGGCAGGGGTCTTACCAACCAAGCCACGGAAGTCATCTTTGTGGTATTATTCATTTTTTGGGTTCCATTGGGATTCGAACCCAAAATTCAGGTGGAAGACAAACATTTTAACAACTAGGGCTTTTTTCCGAAGGATTTCCCGAGAATCGAGTAGCAAAATGATATTTATTTCTCTGTGTTAGACTTGTGATCTGTACTGTTTAGTGTAGATAACCAAATATTTTAGTGTTTTTTCATGAAGTACCTAGGGTTTATTTACTGTCTTATAGTTAAGAGTATGAATGTGAAACATTTTAATATTTAATGTAAAAAAATGCACATGCATTACTTCTACTTTGTGACTTTTTTTGTTTGTGTAAAAAACTGTATACTATCATATTAATATTTTTGATTCAATTTTACATATAATTGTACTCTCAAAATCATTCAAGTTTTTCAGTAAATGTCAAATCAGAAGTTCATAGCTGATAATATCGTTAATAATTCGAATTGTCGCAGCCTTTTTGCTTTTCGAAGTCTTACTATAAAATTACATTTTATCACGTCAACAAGTTCCCAGGGGTCCGCAGCTCGTGGATTAGTGTTGCCACTCGATAATTTGTTTTTTTCAAAATGTCGATGTTTCTCAAAATTAATATTATTTACGACTTGTTACATCCTGAAAGTAGTATTATCACCAGTGATCATTTAAAATAACTTATTTAAATGTAAATTGACTCTGATAAAAATGATGTCACACTTATGGGAAATATATGCAGATTTCCTAATTTTTTTCAAGTTTTATCAGTACAAAACTATCTCGATTATATACTAAATTTCCATACAAATCAAATAATACCAATACTATTCTACACGCGCTGTCCATAATTTGCTGGTTTGTGTGCATTTAAATTCTTTTATAAAATCTTTTCAACACATACTTCAATGCATCGTTTTGAAAGTGTTGAATCATTGGAAATTTCAAAGAAATTTACATAGACAAATTGCTGCTAATGACAATCCAAATATTGCGTGCAATTTTCCAAATAATATGCATATTTTTGAAAACTACGCCCTTTTTTATTTTTTATTGTATTACGGTTTTACTATATAAAGTACGACCTAAATGTTTTATTGTATTACGCTTTTACTATATAAAGTACGACCTGGATGTTTTATTGTATTACGCTTTTACTATATAAAGTACGACCTGGATGTTTTATTGTATTACGCTTTTACTATATAAAGTACGACCTGGATGTTTTATTGTATTACACTTTTACTTTATAAAGTACGACCTAGATGTTTTATTGTATTACGCTTTTACTATATAAAGTACGACCTGAATGTTTTATTGCATTACACTTTAACTTTATAAAGTACGACCTGGATGTTTTATTGTATTACGCTTTTACTATATAAAGTACGACCTGGATGTTTTATTGTATTACGCTTTTACTATATAAAGTACGACCTGGATGTTTTATTGTATTACACTTTTACTATATAAAGTACGACCTGAATGTTTTATTGTATTACGCTTTTACTATATAAAGTACGACCTGGATGTTTTATTGTATTACGCTTTTACTATATAAAGTACGACCTGAATGTTTTATTGTATTACGCTTTTACTATATAAAGTACAACCTGGATGTTTTATTGTATTACGCTTTTGCTATATAAAGTACAACTTGGATGTTTTATGTTATAACTATACTCGTATGATCATGTGAATAGCGACGAATCAAATAGTATTGTATTTTTTTAGCATTCCCAACAAAATATACTTTGTAGATAAAAAGGAATTACTAGTGTTGTAGTTTTAACAACATTGGAAAATTAAAACAACTAGCAATTCCCGGTTCGAAGACAGGCACATTACCAACTTTGGCTTTGATATCGTCCTTTGTATGTATTTTTGCAAAAACAACATCGATTTAGGCAACTAGCTCATATTGATCTTGAGACTATATTCATACACTTCATAAGTTGCAGGTTTGACTTTATATTAAAACCAGACTAAAACTCTTTTTAAATAAACTTTATTTATAAGCAAAACTGTCGAAGCTATCTCCTTATGTTTAAGTTATCTCCTTATGTCAAGATGACTAAAATTAATTATACTTGTGACTTACATTTTCGTCGTAGTCTCGGTTATATTATTCAAAATACTGATTAGTATTCAGTTAAATGTCAATGTGAAGAAATTTAGGTAAAATTCCAATAGATATTTTGTATTATATTGGGTGTTAACATAAGTTGTGTCCGTTTTTTTTTCAATTTAAAAATGAGCACCAAAAGTAAAACAAAATGGTTAAGGTTATACGTCATTCGAAAGAAAATTTTCTGCTCTACAAGATATTGTGTTTACTTTTACGTTATATATATTATTTTATTTGATTACAAGCCTTCAAAATGGAATGTCGAGTAGACGAAAGTGAGCATTTTCGACACCTCCAGTGGACTTCGATGAGGACCGCTTTAACCATATTATTCGTGAAGATCCCCTTCAAACCACCATAGAATTGACTGAGCAGATGAATTGTAGTCACATGACTGTATACCGCCATCTTAAACCAATGGGAAAAGTTCAGAAGTTCGGCGCTTGGGTTCCACATGTTTTGAGTGAAAACAACAAAAATCAACGTTCGACAATTTCTGCTGGTTTGCTCGCGCGCCATCGAGCTACGCATGGCCACAAGCAAAGGTTCCTTTACCGCATCATTACTGGTGATGAAAAATGGTTTGAAAATGGTGATGAAAAATGTTTGAAGGGGATCTTCATGAATAATATGGTTTAAGCGGTCCTCATCGAAGTCCACTGGTCGTCCGGAACGCTCCATGTCTTTCAGGTCGAAATTACAGTCTTTGTAACGTAAAAACCGTCGACGAGCTGTCCTTTAATTCATATCATCTTCACCGTACACTTCGCAAATGTCGCGAGCAGCTTTGGCAGCTTTATTCCCTCGATTGAACGCGAACAGAAGGAAGTGTCTAAAATGCTCATTTTCGTCTACTTGACGTTCCATTTTGAAGGCTTGTAATCAAATAAAATAATATATATATAACGTAAAAGTAAACACAATATCTTGTAGAGCAGAAAATTTTCTTTCGAATGACGTATAACCTTTACCATTTTCTTTTACTTTTAGTGCTCATTTTTAAATTTGGAAAAAAAACGGACACAACTTATGTTAACACCTAAAACATCGCCACGGGATATTGCAAGTAGTTTAAAGTTACTATGAATAATTCAAAAATAAATTGTTTGTATATTATAAAATTAAGAATATTGCGAAACTAATTATAATTCAGGTAAACTGCTTATGTTACGTACTTGGAAGATATTGATTATTTCTAATAAAAAATACTGTTTTAAAATATTTCTTTACGATTTACTGATATGTCTTTGCTTTGTAGATGAGATGGCCATTTTATTCAGTAATAGCAGGTGTTTCATTTAACTACTATGCTTCGTCAAACAAGTGTTTTTTTTATTTTATGAATGAAAAAAAATAGTTTTTTTAAACTCACTTATACGGAAAACGGTATTTGTTTGGATATAAATTAGGAAGCTTGAAGTTGTACACCTACTACCTTTTTATCCTTTCGAAATTGCTCCAAATGTTGCTCAGAAAGTCGCATTCGAACGTGTTTTTGTTGCATTGTTAGCAAATGCGGCACCCATTGTGCACACAGTTTTTTGAAACCCAAAACTTCAGCCAAAATATGCCATGTTGTTCCATGTGAGATGCCTATGGTGTCAGCTATCACATCCACAGTCGATCGATGATCTTTCAAAACCATATCCTGTATTTTCGCTATGATTTCTGGTGTTGATGCACTTTTTGGACGTCCTGAGCGTGGATCGTCTTCAACGCTTGTACGGCCACGCTTAAACTCCAAAACCCATCGGTGAACGGTTGGAAATGAAGGAGAAGACTCCTTTAATACTTTCACCATCTTTGCATGGATCTCAGTAGCCGATAAACCTTCCAAAACAAAGAATTTAATCACTGCACGATATTCGGATTTTTCCATTGTTAAAAAATACACTGACACGTCAACTTCAAATGGCTTGTAAACAAAGAATAAATTGACAGATCGAAATGAAATTTTGAGTACGTTCTTATGAAAGATGAAATATTAAAATGGCGTAGAAATTTTGGGTTTTCTACTGCTCCATAGATGTCGCTTTCAAAACTTTTTGACTAATCTATTATATTGTAATAATGATAGATTATTATCAATTAATATTTTATTGAAATCATGCTAACAATCACGTTATCGTACGAGTATTTTAGGTTTATTATTCAGCATTCACATATCTTGAATATATTTATTGTATTGCATCAATAAGTTCGAAAAAAGTAGACGAATTATTTGGTTTGAACTTTATGATTTTATTTAATTAAACCGTTAAGGGGCGAGTGAAGACTCGTTAATAATTATTTTCTCATTAATGATCGTGTGCTTTGATTTCACTATTTAATTATTTAAAATGTTGTATTCTCAACATTTATTTCATGCACCCAAAATAAAATGTCTTTGAATATCAATAAGATTATAGGTTCGTGAACGAGACGTATCTGTTTATAAAGCTTCGGCGATTCAATGGCGGGCCTTGTATTTATTTTGGATATTTGTTTGTTTGGATATTTATTTACAAACAGTACAATATACCATACCTTATAACAATGACGATAATAATTAACCATGTTAAAACATAGATTTGATGAACCAAAATAAATTTACTATAGTTTTATATCCGATCGATGGAAAGTATGTCAGGAGTCATAAATTTAATTGTAAAGGGAGAGCTTTTGATTTCATGAATTTCATAGTACTCGTATTTGAAAATTTCTTTAATTCTTCAGTATTGTGAACAGCTAATGCTTTTGTAAACTTTATAACATTAAAAGAACTTAAGCTTTCATGAACTTTATACTATTATACGAGCTTACACTTTCATGAACATCATAACATTAGAAGAGGTTAAGCTTTCATGAACATTATAACATTACAAAAGCTTAAGATTTTCGTGAACTTCATAATATTACCATACAAGAGCTTAAGCTTTCATGAACATCGTAACATTACAAGATCTTAAACTTTCACGAACTTCATAATATTACGAGAACTTAAGCTTTCATGAACGTCATGGCATAATAAGAACTTAAGTTTTCATGAACTTCATAACATGACAAGAGCTTAAGCTTTCGTGAACTTCATGACAGTTGATCGATCTGAATTTCATGACATTAGAGAAGCTTAAATTTTCGCAAATCTCATAAGATTTGAAGTTTTATGTCTTACGATTGTAGATTCGGTCTCGCACCTTGTGCAGCCATTGAATCAAAATAATTTTTACTCTCTATACTTTCCTGTGCGATTTTTTTATTTATAAAATTTCCTTCTTGAGTTTTATATCTTGAAATCCTCGCGTAGTTTTCAAATAAGTTACTGAAAGTGTAATAAAACATTTCGTTTGCAGTCAACCCTTCATACCAGAAGGCATTGAACTGGTTGAATGTTAGAAATGTACGCCAAATTCACATACTGTCTATTGTATAATATCCTTAACTGTCTCGCCGCACCCTCTTATCTCGCCGAAAATTTTCAGCGTCTTTCCAATCATGGTTTAGCGCTACGCTCAAACAGATATTGTCTATTGGTCTTTCCAGTTCACCGCTCCTCTTTTTTTTATGTCTTCCTTTACTGTCCATGCAGTGAGACTCTGGAATCAGTTACAAACCAATATAAGACTCGCTCCGTTCTTGGCATGCTTTAAGAAGCGACTGAAAAAACTCTTAATTTCTAGTCAGTAAAATAACGTGTTTCATTCCTGATTTTTCTTTTCCTTTCCTCTCCACCATCCCTTCCTTTCCTTTTGATTGATGATATCTCACTTTATATGAAAAATAATGTTCGGGTGATTGTCCGTCTTTATGGGGTTCGTGAGCATGTGCTCACGTATACGAGTATGTTTATGGATAGTCATTTGAATGATTTATGCGACCACGTAACTTGCTTCATTTACTTTTGTCTGATTGGTTGGAAGAGATTTCCGCCTGGCAATAAGTTTGCCAGATTGTATTGCAATAAAAGTGTTACATAAATAAATAAATAAACCCTTTCTCAATGACGTATACGTTAATGCCTGTTAAACATTAACCCTCATGGATGGGGCGCCCTTTTCAATTGTATCTAGCATACGAAAATGATTTTTCGTGATAAGTCAATTGTTGAAACTGTGAACATAAACAAATTATTAAATTTTGTAACTGTTCTTTTATTTTAACAAAAAAACATTTCCCAACATGCGAAAGTGTGCCATGCAATAATCTAATGTCTGTTGTCTTTGGCCACTTTCTGAAAAAAAAAACGTTTTACAGTTTGACTATCTTTGAAAATTTACATTGGTTATATTAAGATCTTACTTGATAATGTGTAATAGAATCTATTGTATTGCATCAATAAGTTATGAAAAGTTATCCTTGTGAGGTATTGCTACTTATTGTATTATGCTCGTATTTGTGAGATATTGATTATTTCTAATAAAAAAAATGCTCTTTTAAGATATTGACTGATTTACTGATATGTTACTTAATTTGTACATGCCATTTAATTCAGTGTCTCTTAATATATTAAGAAAATCATTTAAATAGGTTTAAGTCTCTCTTTGCAATTTAAATCATATACAATTCCAGGCAATTTCAACTTCCAATTTAATGTCCTTCGAATTGAATGTCCAAATTCAACGTTCAACTTCAAATTCAATGTCTTCTATAAATGCAATCCTTTCACAATAAATGTTGAGTATGTTCATCTAAATAGTCATTAAAAATTAAAATATTACTGTACTTAAGAATATCATATACACATTTTGTCAACATTTTTGGATATATGTTATGGTACATACATATCCAGGTAGCTGAGCTTCCCACAGTTTGATAAAACCATTTTATGACGAAACAGTGTCACTGAGTAAATAAAGAAAGGATTTGGAACTATCAAAGGGTTACATTTTGATTTTCCTTATTAAAAATGTTTTTTTTTAATTGAAAATCTATAGCATCAATACTCTGATTTCACTGGTTAAACATTCAAAATATTGTATTTTGTGTTCTCAATATTTATTACATACTCCCAAAATAAAATGTCTTTAATGTCATATATGTTTTCAAATTTTATCAAATTATTTACGTTTAAACATTTATGAAAAAAAAATGAACCTTTAAATTTGACAAACTGGTATTTCTCAGTCAAAACACCACAGATATACGTGTAAATGTCGCATTTGGCACCACATTTATAAAAGTGTTCTTCAGCAATTGTTTATTGGAAGAAAATGAACATAAGATTATTTTAAAATGTCAACAGTCTTGTGGAATATTATACAACCGGCAAAAAGTGTAAAAACATTTTTTATTTCGTCCAAAGAATAGGTGAAGGGACGTGTGAGAATTCTACCCGGCGTATAATCTGTGCACGCATCAGCTGAGCACTGAGCACCATTCCTTAGGATTAATGTGAGAGCCCGTCTGGACTAAGTGGGTTGAAGAACCCCGTACAGTAGCGTATTTTTTGTGCCAGTATCTTAATTGATTTTTCTGGTAATTAAAATTCCTAAATTTGAATTTTAACGTTTCTTGAAAATATGCACTTTTGGAAATAGTTCGGTTTATTTAATAAAACGTCAAATATCTTAGTATTATAAGTCGCTAAGTTGAAAAATACAATTCTTAAGGTGTTTTAAACTTTATATATTTCTGTAAATTGAATAAATGTTCGCAAAATTACATAAATTTACCTAAAACAAACATTTGTGTTCTATGGTATATAGTATGCTCGTATATTGTTTATAAAATATTGACTTTTAGACACATGTAGATTAAAACAATTTTAGGCTCCGTGGCCTGGGCTTGTTGGTATAAGACACCTGTTTTTCGACCCGGAGGTTGCGGATTCCATTACTATACTCGTGTTTTTAAAAAGGGTTTCGGTTTGTTTTTCATTTCAGGCCCCTTTAACATCTTTCTGATTGCTTGTTAGATATTTATTTGGAACGTTTTCAACGTAATTATTGACATTTCATGCAAAAATAACGACGTGCCCCTTTTAGGGCAGGTAGAGAGGAAACGTCTCCATACATATGTATCCATGTACATATCACTCGCCTCGTTCACATCCGTATATCTCGTCATACATGTTCTTCTATTTCTAATACTTCTCCTTCCTTCCAGTCTCATTCTTAAATCACCAATTACATATGCGAGTATTTGTCTGAAATACTAAAGTACTCAGCGGAAACATTCACGCTCTGCATTCAAATTAATTTGTGATACATAATTGTTTTCTCTCATTCTGCCTTATACTATATGTTATACCTTTTCCTGTGTTTGTCGCAATGTGCATTGTTTTCTAAAAACTTTCGGACGATATTTCCTATCTGATATATTGTTTTTTTTTACGACTCTAACGCTGGGAGTGGACGCGTACCATGCTCATGTCCATTACATTACAGCTGGGCTGACTCAGATAGCTGGGCCGACTCAGATAGCTGGGCCGAGGACCTCTCGACTCTCAAGGTTGTCTGACACCATGGACACAGCACCTGCGGCTACCTCGAATTCCTTTCTATGTTTTGTACAATTTTATATTTCTTATTGCCTCTTGACAGGAGCGCAACACAGATTTTTTTCAAGGATTTTCAACGTCATATTATTATATTGTATTGCACTTTGGTGGTTGTATACAATATAATTTGGCGGGTTTATTGACACGTGGCAATCTCTTCCAACAAACCAAAAATATTCAAAGAGATCTTAATCGAAAATCAGTCTGAAATCCTTTTTTTTTTATTTTGAAACATATTTTGATGTTTGCATTGATCGTGCATGAAATAAATCAATAAATATTATCGCGAGATGTATTAAAAAAAGCATATTATTTGGAAAGTTGTATGCGATTTTGGATTATCTCTGTCACCCACTAGAATCACGAATACAAAGTGACCTCCGTGGCATAGTTCGTAAGACGTTTGACTCCCACCCGAGGATTTCGAGTTCGATTGCCGATGGTATCAAATAAATAAATAAAAGGATCCCAATCTGGTTAACCGTTTATCAGGTAACAATGGGGCGAGTACATTGCGAGTGTTGTCTCTTCACGCGTGGTAGTGTTACAAACACGTTAGATGATGAACCGCGAGTTTTGTGCGTACTCCAATGGTTCTAAACCTGAAGACTATTACTGGGACCGATGACAATATGGTTTCTCGGTCATGCTTGTCAACATCACTCAATATAATCACGAATAAAAGAGATCCCCGTGGTCTAGTTTGACTTCTACCCAAGAATTTCGGGTTCGAATGCCGACGGTATCGAAATAATAAATAAAAAGGTTCCCAATCTAGTAAAATAATTAGTCAACAATAATCGCACGCGCCGAGTGTTGTCTCTTCACATGCGGTAGTGTTACCAACACGTGTGATGACGAACAATGAGTTTTGCGCCTACTCGAATGGTTCTAAACCCGAAGATTATTACTGGAACTGAAGATAATAGCGTCTCGGCCACGCTCTTCAACATGTCCAAATCACCAATTTAGATATGTTGAAGTCTATTGTATTATATTATACTTTCGCTGTATACAGGAAAACTTGGCGGGCTTAATTGAAGATCTGACTAGAATCCTTTAAAAAAAAGAGGTTATATGTCTTACCAACTAGGTCACGGAGGTCGAAGGGTACCCTACGAAATACAAAATGGTGATATGACTTCTTTGAAATTGTGCAGGTGACCTAATTGGGCATGTTGAAGAGCGTGACCGAAACACTATTGTCTTCGGTACCAGTAATAACAGCCTTCGGGTTTAGAACCATTCGAGCAGGCACCGAACTTGCGGTTCATCATCCCACGTGTTAGTAAGACTACCGTACGTAAAGAGACAACACTCGTACAGTGCTCACCAATCTCTAAAATTCATACAACTATGTATTAAACATATCAGTAATGGTCTATATCAATATTCTTGTTGCACAATGGTCTTGTTTTTAGTCGTTGCTTCAATTCTAAAGATCGTGATTCTCGTGTCCAACTTTGTTTACAATCTTCTTGCAATGTGTGCGGTCCTTGGCATCAAATGGTAAATAATCCTTTTTGCATTCTGTTAAAGCAATGATCCGTACTCAGATCGTCACGAATTCTTCAATTGTTTTTTATTGCCATTTTTATTTGATCTCGTATATATCTTTTTTACATACGAGTACATATAGTACCCCATTTTTATTTGATCTCGTATATATCTTTTTTACATACGAGTACATATAGTACCCCATTTTTATTTGATCTCGTATATATCTTTTTTACATACGAGTACATATAGTACCCCATTTTTATTTGATCTCGTATATATCTTTTTTACATACGAGTACATATAGTACCCCTGTTTTATATATTAGGTGTACAAATAAGTTTCCGCCGTTTTTTATAAAAAAATGGGCATTTATTGTGAAAGAACGGAACCTCATGTTTTATTCGAAGTAGTACCCATCGCTTGCCACTACTTTTCTCCATCTTTCTGTCAGCATACGAATACCGCGTCAGTCATCATCATCATCTTTTGAGGCTATCCACGAATCGACTCAATTTTTGGTATCTTCATATGATGTGAAGTGCTGCTCAGACAGGCCATGCGTCATCGATCAAAACAAGTGGTAATCAGAAGGAGCAATGTCTGGTGAATACAGCGGGTGGGGTAAAACTTCTCAATTGAGTGTTTCCAAATAGGTTTTGACCGGTGCCGCAACATGTGGACTAGCATTATCATGCAGGAGAATAATTTTGTCGTGTCTGGCGTAGTAGTGGGCGCGCTTTTCCTCGAGTGCTCGACTCAATCTCATCAATTATGTTCGGTAGACAGCCCCAGCAATGGTTTCATTCGGTTTGAGCAACTCATAATACACGACACCAAGCTGATCCCACCAAATACACAACAAGAGTTTTTTTCCATGAATATTTGGCTTAGCCGTAGATGTTGAAGCATGACCAGGGGATCCCCATGATTTCTTCCTTTTTGGATTATCATAATGGATGCATTTTTCATCACCAGTGACTATATGGTGCAGCAAACCCTTTCGTTTATGCCTGGCAAGCAGCATTTCACATGTGGAAAATTGGCATTCAAAGTTTCTCCGTGTCAGTTCATATGAATCCCAATTTCTTTGTTTTTGAATCATTCCCAATGATTTCAACCCATGTGAAATTGCTTGTTGAGTCACTCCTAATGTAAGTGAAAGTTCTTCTTGCGTTTGGCACGAATCTTGATCCAATAATACTTCCAATTCCGCGTCTTCGTACACTTTCGGCCTTCCGCTACGTTCTTTGTCTTCGATGTCAAATTCACCGTTCTTAAACTTTTGAAACCACTCACGACAACTTCTCTCACTTAAGGCAGCCTCACCATATGCTTCTACAAGCAATCGATGCGCCTCAGCTGCAGATTTCTTCAAATTGAAGAAGTAAATCAAAAGTTCCCGCAAATGACGCTTATTCGGCTCAAAACTTGACATTTTCGAACACAAAAAAATATGTTATACTGATAAAAATTCACTAATATTTCAAGGTCATGTTGTTGACAGATGTCCAACCTTACGATAATGACATTTTACATCTGACAATTTTAACCATAACTTACTGGTGGCGCCAACTTTTGTCAAACGGCGGTGACTTATTTGTACACCCAATATATAGTCTGTAATCTCTGACCAGTATTATTTTAGATTCTTTTAACATTTATAAACGACCTCCGTGGCCTAGTTGGTAAGACGCCTGTCTCCCAGTCCGGAGGTTGCGGGTTCAAATCCCGCTAGAACCCAGATTTTTTTTTAAATAATTCTAGTTCGTTTCACTCCAGACTTCTTTAACATCTTTCTGGTTGGTTGGAAGAGATTGCCACTTGGCAATAAGCCCGCCAGGTGTACTGTATACAACCCAAGTGTAATACAATACAATACCTTCACGCATTCTCCCTGTTAGTTTAGGTAAAGAAAACAGAGCGCCAGACTTTCCTATTGTGACACATATCTGTTGCCTAGTTGATCAGACGCTTGTCTTGCAAACTGGGAGTTACGGGTTCGATTTAAGTTGGAACTCATTTTTTTAAAAAGGGTTTTCAGTCTGGTTAAGGCTCCTTTAATTTTTTTCTGTTTGATTGGAATATATTGCGAAAAAATAAATCCGCCAGGCTGTACTGTATTCAGCAAAAGTGTAATACAATATAAAGTATTTTGTAAAGAAAGTTGAAGATGAATAATCGATCAAACAAATTGAACGATGCATCTCGTGTGTTTAGGCTAAGTTCAGATGGTCGCGCGTGAACGCGCGTTGCACAAATCGCTGGAATACGCGCGTAAAAAGATTTATAATGCTCATATACTCGTACAATTGTTTATTTGGTCGCGCGACGAAATGACGCGCAAAGTCGCGCAACCTTATAAACAATTGTATGAGCATTATGAATATTTTTACGCGCGTATTCCAGCGATTTGTGCAACTCGCATTCACGTGCGACCATCTGAGCTTAGCCTAAGTATGTATGTTTTTTTAATATTATAATGTAAAAAATAAATAAAACAAACATGAACTCAAACAGTTCAACGTCTGTCTTCCAAACTGTGGGTTGCCCGGTCTTGATTACCGTTAGCATCGATGTTTTAAAAGGATTTCAGTTGGTTTTAACATAAAACCACTTCAATATCTTTCTCGTTGGTCAAAATAGATTACAACGAAAGTAAAAACAATCGAAGGGTTGTAACAATTCTACTGTTGGAACATTTTGTTTTTCTTTAGCTATAGTTCATCTTATTAAGTTGGCGTGGTTTTTCGAATTCTCCACACACCATATTTTCATGGGGAAGATTCTAACGCTACTTCCAGGGCTAAGCTATCTTAAAGATTTAAAAGATTCTCTGGGTCTTGTTAAAATATCTAGGGATACCCGAAACATCTTCCATGGGAATACTACAGATTTTAGAATTGTAGTAGTATACATGCATGCACACCACCATTCCATGTACCTTTTGAAGTAAGAAAGAAGGACACACTGCTTTAGTTTCGTCCACATACTTTTCTCTACATCTCATCACACATGCTTATTTACTTACGATAATTCTCACGTTTCCTCCTGTTCCTTGTTATTTGATTTGTGAGTCTTTCCCCACTCATTCTTTCAATGAGTCTAAACTATCTCTTATGAAAAAAGTATGTTCTTCCTAGTATTTTTGCGATTGTTTCTTATCATTCAGACTTTTATAACTTTGTCTGGTAAGTAGCTACACATATATTTCAATGGCTGACAGTAGCAATAAAACTTGATTAATAGATAGTGTTTCAATATAATAATAGACGCCTGATTGATACCGTAGTTTGAATATCGCCCCCGGCTACCCGCATGCTTGCTGCTGCACTACTAAATGCCTGTTTTTTTATTTAAAGAAAATCTTTACATAAAAACAAATTATTCACAAGAGTTAATATATTCTACAAAAGATATTATAAATCTTTTTCATTTGAAATGCACATAGCAGTGCTTGTTTTTAATGTTGTTAAAACTACTTTAAAAATTAGCACTGTCACAGTTACTTTCGAATCTAAATTAGCATGCTTCTCAACCAGCTAAATGTAAAGTATTGTAGAAAGGGTTGTTTTTAATTGCTTATTGTTAATTGCTCGGGCGCTGTTATACTCGTAGATGGCAGACGTGATTTGTTTTCTCTGTTTAAATTTTCAAGTAAATCGCGATTTTATTAAATTTTTGGATATTTGCCTAATTTAGGAAGTACTTAAAGAAATTCTTTTTAGGAGGTCTTATAAAAAAATATGATATATGAATACTACACATACACTATACTACACCTAAAACCGAATGTGTCACTATCATATATCGGAAGACCTACAAAGGTTTCTTTGTAGTTCTCTTCCCATGGTAAGTTTTCTATTAGCTTTTTTTATCAAATACGTTTTTCTGAACATGTGCAGATAAATTTTGTAATATTTTAAATCTGCTAATAATAGAGGAAAATTTGCTCAGTTAACGGCGCTACATAAATTGTCCTTGAATAGTCAAAATCTGGTGTCCCAGAACATCTGAAATAAATCGGCAAGATTATGAAGTAGGGCGTATGGATACCGCACGATCTAACGGATGAGACCAAAGCGGTACGCAAGCGCATATGTGAAGATTTAATAAAAAAAGAGACAAACACTCCGTTTTTTTACACCATTTAGTGACCGGAGACGAAAAGTGGGTGCTATATTCGAACCAACGACGTAAACGCCAATGGTTTTCAAAGGGGCAGGTAGCGAAACCTAGTATTATTATTTTAGTAATGTAACTACTTAGTAATTACTCTCAGAACTAAACGCGTTACTTGTAGGGCATCACTTGAAAACAAACACTGTTTGTTTTATTAATTTAAATAAGGTTTTATCGAACCCAGCTTTAAAATGACTCATGTGTTAACATTTTAAAATACTACGGAACAGACATTCAACAAGTACAAGAAAGGTTTTGTTAGGTTTAGAAATACGTTTTTTTGAAAAAAAATTATAATTTTCTTGTAAACACGGAAAACTATAAAATATCTTTTTTATTTGTAATTATTATTATTAGCATTATTTACATTTATAATATATATTAAATTAATTAACCACTCCTCTACAACCTCTAATATTCCTCCACAAGCTACCTCGATTGAAAGACGCTCAAGACTTCCAGGTTCCTCTTCGCACAATCGAAGGCTCAATGTGTCTCCTGTATGTATGTAGATGTTTCATTGTATACTCTTCACCGTTCACGGGCTCCGAAAATCCCTACCACTTCTTCATCCCGCGTGATTTGATTTGAATCAGGATAAAATAAAAATAATTTCTATATTTAAAAACGTGTTATTGTATGAAATATTTGACACTTATCATATTTGAATCAGACTACCTTTTTGTAATACATGTTTCATTGTTTCGTTAATTGTATTTAAAATATTTTTAATTCTCGCCTGTTGTATTGTACTTGTTCATGATTCATCACGTTGAGTTCATTCTCGTTATTCATTTGCATTCATACATTGTGTAACGAGAGATTCTTAACAGCTTAAAATGCAAATTTTACTTACCCATAGGAAAACTGGGCGTGACATCTCAAGAATGTATCAATGCATCAAAAATGGAATGTTGCTCAACGCAACGCATTGCATAGGGTGTCTTGAAAATGTTAACAAGCCAAATTACTATTTCTCTTTTCAAACCGAAATGTCAATAATGAAAAACAAGTATTCAATAGATCATTGGTATCGATAATGGCACAATATGATAAATTCAATGGGAATGCTTAAGAAAAACCGTATCAACTCTTAAAGCGGCCTCTGGTTAGCGGCCAATGTTAAGATTTGTGAATTTTGATAATTATATTTATGTTAAAATTTATTTTCTAAATTCCACTAAAACTCTTTCTGGCTTGACTTTGTGGAATCCCATAATGATAATTATGATAAAATAATTATTATTCATAAAAAATCACGGTTTTAATTCAAATTGTGAAGATATTTTTACTAAAGTTCTATTTTTAATCTGTCAAGAACAAGGAAGCCAGCCTATATGTTGAGGTACATAAGCGTGTTCATTGAAATGTGTTTATGAAGTACTCGTATATTATATTGTAATTTGTTTTATCAAACACTGTTAATTCCACTTTTTGTAACGGTATAACCCTACCGGTTTCAAGGCTTTCACCTCATCACCAGAGGAGCACAAACAAGACTCTTGTTTGTGCTCCCCTGATGATGAGATGAAAGCCTTGAAACCGGTAGGGTTAGACCGTTACAAAAAGTAGAATAAAAAGTGTTTGATAAAACAAATTACAATGTACATATTTAAACCTCCACAATGTTAATGCCTTAACTATAAATAATATATTATATTGTTTTTTTTCTTGCACGGCATACAGCCCTTGACCTCCTGAGCCCTGGCTTGTTGAGTGTAATAGCACATATACACGTATACCTACTTTTTTTACTACAATTTATATAAATCGTGCTAGTGTTTTGAAATTTCATATATTTCTTTCGTAACATTTTGTATTTCTGTATTCACTCGCACTTTGTATTTTAATTGTATTTTGTTAACTTTGTTCAAGATCGATATCCACCGGGAATAAATAAATAAAATTTACTTTGCAGTTTTCACAAAAATATGTGTGACAGTTTGAAAATATTTTTCTTTTGATAGTTCTTATTGCGCTTAAAAATATGATAGTCCAATAAATTTTGAATCGTCCTCTTTCTTTTTGTAAACAGTGAGTTAACCACAATCGTTCATAATATATATTTTGGAGTGGACATTGAAGCGCCGGAGGCTGTAATGTAGCCCGTAGAAAGAGTTGCAAGATCAATAAAACGTGTTTTAAAAGTCACAGGTGATTTCTCCTCAGCGGCGTTAGCAGCACACGGAAAGATTTCAAGAAAGTCACTTCATTCAGCCATTGATGGGGTACCGAAGTAAATAAGTGTAGAGCACTGTCATGCTTGCTTTCTACGTGTAATGCATGTATACGGTCACGCCATTTATCAGACAGGTTAATCAGAAGGAAAACATTTTTTTTCTTCTGTCTTATTTTTTTTGAACTAAATATTTATGATCAGGGGGAATGAATTTTTAAGTTTAACGACACAAGGGCTACAATTCATTCACATTCCTCACGCTTTTTCTTATATGATTAATCAATGTAATTGGACGACCTCTATGACCTAGTTAGTAAGACTCCTGTCTTCCATACCTGGTATTGTAGTTTGATGCTCCTGTTTTTCAAAAAATGTCTGGTTTCCATTTAAGGCCTCTTTAAAATATTTTTGGTCGATTGAAAAATATTGCTTCATAACAATAAACCCGCGAGGTTTTAATATACAATGCAACATTTTGTAACTTAAATTTCCTTCTTATTTACTTACTTTTTCTTATGGCTACTTCACGCGGGGACTAAATCAAAGATTGTTGAGAATCCAGGCATCGGATACGCGATTTCTGTGGAGGTATTTCGGAAGACACACGAAGAGAAAAAATATGGAAGCCCAAGGAACCCTGAACATAGAACTCCTAAAGAAAATTAAGATAACTTCGGTGGCCTCGTTGATGTAACGCCTATCTTCCAACCCAGGGGTAGCGGGTTCGATTTTTATTGATTCCTATGTTTTTTCGGTTCGATTTTCATTGATTTACTTGAGGTTTGTTTAACATATTTTTGGTTGGTAGGAAGAGATTATCATATGACAATAAATACGCCAGGATATGCTGTAGGTAACAATATTGTAATACAATATAAAATAAGGTGATCATATCAAGAGAACACTCTGATGGTTTAGGTATGTGGAACGAATGAATGAAGAAAACTACAACTATATGATGTGAATGACGTGAGAGAGGAAGACCAAGGAAAGTATGCTTAGATCAAGTGAATATTGAAAGAAGCAAATGTAGGAATTCAGAGAAATCGTAGGAGTTGTATGAGAAAGTGTATGGATGTAGAAGAGGCGAAGGATAAATTGAATTATCGATACTGCAACTCGGTTGAAACAATGGGATGACAAGGATGAATTGAACTATCGAGACTGCAACCACGAATTGAAACAAGAAGCAGGGGATGACAATGATAAATTAAACTATCTAGACTCCAATCCCGAATTGAAACAAGGGGACGATAATGATAAATTGAACCCATCGAGACTGCAACCTCGAATTGAAACAAGGGGATGGTAATAATAAATTGAACTATCGATACTGCAATCCTGAATTGAAACAAGGCCTTGACAATGATAAATTAAACTATAGAGACTGCAACCCTGAATTGAAACAAGGGGATAAGAGTGATGAATCGAAGTATCGAGGCTGCGACCCCGAATTGAAAGAAGATAAAGACAATGATAATGAATACAGGTTATCTTTCTTTGAATTGGTCATATGATCTCACAATACATAGTTTGAATGTTTATAAATGTTTATTTGAACGTATAACATTGACAGATCTTACTTAAATTACCAGCTTTACTCGTATGTGATTCGAGAGGTCACACGTGAAAATTACCAGCTTTATGGGATTCGAGAGGTCACACGTGAAAATTACCAGCTTTATGGGATTCGAGAGGTCACACGTGAAAATTACCAGCTTTATGGGATTCGAGAGGTCACACGTGAAAATTACCAGCTTTATGGGATTCGAGAGGTCACACGTGAAAATTACCAGCTTTATGGGATTCGAGAGGTCACACGTGAAAATTACCAGCTTTATGGGATTCGAGAGGTCACACGTGAAAATTACCAGCTTTATGGGATTCGAGAGGTCACACGTGAAAATTACCAGCTTTATGGGATTCGAGAGGTCACACGTGAAAATTACCAGCTTTATGGGATTCGAGAGGTCACACGTGAAAATTAATTAAAATCATCTTTTCCGTAAATATGACGCTTGGAGACTATTTAATACCTGTGTGCATGTCTATTTTACATACATAAGCAATTGAATGTCATCAAAACGCTTTGAATAGCATTTTTCTGAATGGTGTTGAATAAATAGGCATAGAGGCGCGCTATGGTGTGTTTCTCGTTCGTTGTTGTATCCATTTCGTGGGCGTTTTCCTTTGAATTGATAAAAAAAATTCGAGGCGATTAAACTTGTCATTTAATCGGTAAAATTCAACTTAGCACTTTTTTAACAGCCCACTTTACTCGTAATATATTGCTCATTTATGCATATAAACACCTACGCGTTTACGCAACCAAGTAATTGAGCTGTTAAACTTTTTATTTTTATTACTACTTATTTAATATTTCCATATCATTAACTCTGATATTACAAAAAAAAATTCTCGAGTCGATTGAAATTTTTTAAACAGGAATTTCTTTTTTCTTCATAATGAATCATAAAAATAATCTATAATAGTGGTATATAAGGTGGAAGAAGTTTGGGAATACCTAGAAGAACACGGCGTGACAAAATTAATTAAATTTTTAAAAAGGGAATAGTGAAAAGCTTTTATAATAAGAGAGTAATATGACTAGGCGTATGGACGTGGCAGAAGCGAACTATATGTGCTAGGATATGTAAGTGGATATCTGTTTTCTTCGCCTACCCGAATAGGGAAATTACGTGATGAAGATGACACACTTATGGTTGTTAGGAACGATCCAAAAATCAAATGCATTTTTTAATCATCTTTTGCAGTCATAGATAACGACGACCTCCGTGGCCTAGTTAGTACGACGTCTGTCTCCCAGCCCAGAGGGTGCAGGTCAAATCCCACTGGAACCCAGATTAAAAAAACAGGATTCCAGTTTGGGTTTCACTTAAGAGTTCCCTAACATCTTTCTGGTTGTTGCGAATAGATTGCCACATGGCAATGAGCTCGCCAGGTTGTACTGTATACAACGAAAGTGTGATACAATGCAATAATGCGCCAATATTTATTTATTTCATTCATGGTCGATGCCGGTGTGAAAATAATTTCCTTTTTTTATGTGCAATCAACCAATGATAATAAACAGACAATATATCAGTATCAAAATGTAAAGCGGATGGCTGCACAATAACATACTGGACTTTAGTGTGGAAGATTGTCGGTTCGAATCCTACGCTGTGCACTTCTTTCGAAGAACGGACACTTTTTTCACCTATTATTCGGGGTGTAAGAATACCTATGGTAAGGATTAGGGGTGTAAAGATACATGGCGTGCTGGTGATGATGATGATAATAATAACAATAAGTGGATTCCAACCAGTGTGCAGAATGGTACAATGTAACATAGGTCACCATTTTACAAAATACAACAGTATTAGTGTATAATTGAACAAAATATCTTCTAAATTCTAGTATTTTAGTATTATCATCTGCACCTTAAAATGTAAGATTTTTAATAATACAATTATTGCAAAATATAATTCACTTTGAGCATTTTCAAATCCCTTTATTTTATCCATTTTATGTTAGAAGCAAGATCATTTTTTAACAATTGGTGACTAAGCGCAGTTTAATCTTTTTAAGTAAAGAAATCTCGCTTCGGGTAGTATACAATTTCCACGAGGTGTATAATTTTTAACCCGATTACATTATGAATTATAAAGGTGCATAGCCGCGCGGTAACGCACTGGATTTTCGTGCGGAAGGTAGCTGGTTCGAGCCATGTACTGTGCTTCTCCCCTCGGCTGACACAGGCATTTTTTTCCGCCTAGTATTCGGAGGTATAACATAAGGGATACCTTTGACTTCGGTCATATACGAGTATATTATTAAAAAAAAAAAAACGAAATTTTCAACCTAGAAGTCTAGCATTTTACCAACTAGGGCATGGATCACGATGAATTGTATTCACACGACTGCTTGAATTTTCATGGTCGAAGCAGATTGCGCAAAATATGCTATTTGTCAACTGATAAGCGCTGTTATCACATTATCCGAGAGAAATGCAATTGTATATACAGATTATGGATACTTGGTGGTGTTTAGTTTGGTTTTTAATACAAGAAAAAAAATTGTGTTTCATTTGCATACAACTTAACATGGCATGCTTATTGTCATATGGTAATTTCTCCTAATCAACTAGTGATATATTTTTATCGCATGCTCAGTGCTGAGCATCGTGGTCCTCTGCTATGTCTGGAATTTGGGGCACCATTTGTCTCCATCCATCTCGGTCCTGGGTCATGTTGAATGGGGCGTTTAAAGAAAGACCCGTCGACTTCTTTATTTGATCCGTTAATCTTGTAGGAGACCTTTTTCTTGTTCGTTTTCCCTCAATTGTCCCCATGATCATCAGCTTCTCGAGACTTTTGTTACTCCTTCTGGCAACATGCCCAAAATATGTTAGGGTCCAAGAACATACATAAAGTATGTTAGGAAGCAGCTTATATGTTACAGAAACCATAAATTTAAATATATGTTCTATGAGTATAACCAGCCTAGAAGTGAATCAATCAGGAATCCAACCTGGGGAGCCTGCTTGTTTAACATGTATGCTAACTGCTACACCACGACCGCCTAGATTTTACCATTATAACTATCTTTTTTTGCTTTTATTTTTTTTAAAAATGGTTACATGATTCTATTCTATACAAAATAAACATTCTATATCAGCCGTCTCACTGCCTGTTCTGAGACAGCTGACTTACACCTGCGAAATTCACATACAAACACACATAAAGGTGAGCTACAGATGCTCGTGGGATTTGACAACTCTCACCTAAAATATATTGGCACAATTTATTTAAAAATCTCCGTCCCCGCGCTGCGGCCCAACAAATACAAAATTAACAAACTCATCGGTCATACACATTTATTATTTATAATTTATGATGTATGTGGGTGGGTGTAACCTGTATCAACATCAAAAAAATAAATTAAACAAACCACGCAATTAAAGCTTCAAATAGTGCAAAAAAATGGCTTCAAAATTCCTAACTAATTGATTATGAAATTTCACATATTTAATTATTCCCCATCTCCGTTGACATTCCTAAAGTGAAAACATGTTTATTCTCTTTCGTTAATTTACTGCTGAAAGGAAGTGCATACTTGAAATAAATCAACATACGTCTCTTCGCTACGCAAATTACCATCAGGAATCTTGGCGTAAAAATTACTTTTCTGCACTTTCCATATTTGCATATTTTAACTGTTTTTTTAAGGAAACAATAATTTTATTAATTTTTATATCTGAATTCGAGTCTTCTCGAGTAAATTATTTAAATAAAGTTGAATTGAAAGTTAATGGCTTTCAATGTTTATATTCATGACTTCCAATATTTTTATTGATATATATCTTAATAGCGACCTCCGTGGAGTAATTAGGAAGACACTTAACTTCCATGCGGAGTTTAAGTTCGATTCTCGATGGTATCTGAAAAAAGGTCCCATTTTGGTGTAACATTTCGTCTGGTTAGAATACTCACTGGTGCTAGACGTGTACGAATGTTGTTACCTCTTTACATGCAGGATAGTCGTTGCCGTTGCTGGACTTCGTAGTTAAGGATCCCCTCGCCACTCCAACGTCAATCTTGAGCTGCTCTTACACGTCGGTCATGTGATCATCTGTGAGAAAACAGCCCGATCCTAGATGCGCATTCCCTCCCGTAAATGTCACAGACACGTGGATCCCGCTGAGTCGCCTGGCAATGCTGACGCATTTTCGCAGCACGCTGACTGTTTCTCACACGTCTAGCCGTTGAGATGCCATCAGCCCGAGAATAGATGGCTCTTCATCCTCCACGGTCCTGAGCCACCTGCTCCCAGTCCTCAGGCGATCTGCACAAAGTCAGCAAACTCTCGTAGACTGTCCTTATAGCGCTTCCTCTGCCTACTAACCTTTACCCATTACTTCCCCGGAATATTATTATAATGACGAACTATGACGAATCGCGAGTTCCGTGCCTATTCTAGTGATTCGAAACCCGAAGATCGGTTAATGAGGTCGAACTTAATATTGTCTTCCGGTCACACTTTTAAATATATCTGAATCACTAGTTCGGATATATATTGAATTGTACTACACGAATGAAAAAAATATATTGACTCGTGTATGAATAAGATTAAAAGTGTCTCGAGGGGCGTTAAAATGGCAGATTGGGTCGTTAATTGTTTGTGCATTTTAGTCGCTTTAATATCGGAATCCGTTGGAAATCTAATTTATCACGTTAGGTAGCTTAGAAAGCACGCTAAGCATCAGATTATCAGTGTTAACTGTGTATCAGCGATGTCGATATACAAGTAGAATACATCTTTGGCCCCTTCACCATACTGATGCATTTGTATGTGTATACACGTGCTTCAATTAATTCATTCGTATAGTTCCCGTCGACATATCAAATTTGCTGATGCGGACATGTCGAGTGTGGCCAGGAGACTATTGTTTTCGGTCCCAATAATCTAGTGGATTAAAAACTACAGGAAGAGGCAAGTCACTTACAGAATGTCATTGTGAAAATACATACTATCACACGTGGGCAAGCAACAACACTCACACACGCCTAGCGCGTGAGAGTATTGTTATCAGACGAACTATTTAACCAAACTGGTAACTCATTGCTTGTTTTCTTTTTTTATATTATACCATCGGAAATCGAACCCGAAATTCAGGAGGCTAAGCCATATTTTAACAGTGGTTCTCCAAGTGGCTATAGTTGATTTAAAATGATAATACGAATGGAAAACTTAAATAAAGATACGAATAAATGTAATCAATAAACGTTTTGTTTAATATTTTTTACTAACGTGCATCTGTTTAAATGTAATATATCGTCAATCATCGGGTCACATCCTCTGTGGTCTAGTTAGTAAGATGCCAGTCTTCGAACTCGAGAGTTACTGATTCGATTACCGTTGGAACCCAGTTTTTAAAAAAAAATGTTTATATGTTACTTAAGACCTCTTCAACACCATTCTGGTTGGTTGCAAATGATTGCCACACAGCAATTAGCGCACCAGGTTGTACTGTGTACAATGAATATGTAATACAATAATACAATACATCTTACGACTTTTATAGTTTTTTTCTTATTACATTCGTTGAGGTCTTTCACCCAGGATGTCTGGTTTTCTCGTTCATCAATCAATGGAACTATCCTTTAAACACCATAGAAGAAGTGTCCGTTCTCTCATTTTCAGAAATATGACAACCAAAGAATTTTTCAACTTATACTCATTATGGCAACTTCCGGGAAGAAGCAACGCCCTCTTCAAGAAGTTACGCCCAAATAAGCAGCCGAAAGCCCTGAAACAATCTCTCGTCCGCCTCCATCTGGTGTTGAGTGCTTTTGAACTTGCTGATCGGAACCAGAAGTTGGTTTGTTGAAACGTATCCATTTGTATCCTTCATGGTCAGTTGCGTTTTCTCACGATAATTCGTTCAACCGGATTATATTTTAATGCAATGGTAGGCTTTTTGGATCAAACCGATCTACAAGACGTCTCAAGGATCAACTAATATTTCATCTTGTTAATAAGTCTGCTTTTGTAAAATTTACATGTTTTTTTCAGTTTTAATTGGGTTTTTAATATTAAATTGTATATAGGTTTTAAAATGTAATTTTTTATAGAATGTTTCGTTACTTAGAATTAAAAATTACTTCACAAAACTATCTTTGATCATACATGCTTTTGATCGAGTAGATTTGAAGTAAATTAGTTCGTTGCATTTTGGTATAAATGTGGTTGAGTGATGCTCTATTTTTTTGTACAATAAGCGTGTTTTGCGTTGGTTTAAATATATTTTTACCGATTTTTGGTTTTCACAGTTTATATAATATAGACGTAAGTAGTATAAAGTCGTATCTTCTCAAGTACGGAGTAGTATAAGTCGTATCTTCTCAAGTACGGAGTAGTATAAGTCGTATCTTTTCAAGTACGGAGTAGTATAAGTCGTATCTTTTCAAGTACGGAGTAGTAAAAATCGTATCTTCTCAAGTACGGAGTAGTATAAGTGGTATCTTCTCAAGTACGGAGTAGTATAAGTCGTATCTTTTCAAGTACGGAGTAGTATAAGTCGTATCTTCTCAAGTACGGAGTAGTATAAGTCGTATCTTCTCAAGTACGGAGTAGTATAAGTCGTATCTTCTCAAGTACGGAGTAGTATAAGTCGTATCTTCTCAAGTACGGAGTAGTATAAGTCGTATCTTCTCAAGTACGGAGTAGTATAAGTCGTATCTTCTCAAGTACGGAGTAGTATAAATCGTATCTTCTCAAGTACGGAGTAGTATAAGGTAGAAGGTACGAAAAGTTTGGGAAGACCTGAAAAAAAGTGACACGATGAAATAAAAATTCTAAAAGAGAGAAGAGTGATTTTTTTTGCAATAGGAGATCTCGTATGCATGCCGAGACGTATGGGCGTATGAGAAGAGAAGGATGTGTATCAGAATCGGATGAAATGGAGATCTAGGAGATAGTAGGAGAGCGTTGAGTAACAAGGAGGCTATAAGAAGTCACATCATTTTTTAAATAAACTCTTATCAATTTGACTATACATTTACAGTCATGCATCGTTGCATGAATCATACCTATCAACCGTTCGTACATGTTGATCGTACTCGCATATTGTAAGGTTCGCATTATTTTCCAAAGAAACGTACATTGTAAAATGCAAATTACAACCAAAAAACAAGACGACAGACAGGTCTTAATTAGCGAGTGTTACCATATATGTATTATTGCTGCGCGCATTTTCGATTCACCCAGGTTCTTACAAGTCCAACACACAACGGCAGGAATCTGTGCATTTTATGTCAAGTTTACTGCATAATACTATAAATACGCGAGAAGTCTTAAATTATTATATCAGTTTGGTGCAGCGCAAGTGCAATTCCTAAAAAAATAAGTACGTATTCAGTGCGGGGCGGTGAGAGAAAAATGTTTGGGAAACTCACATCTAAGATGAGTGAGTTCTTGATAGGAGCTTTGCTAATTATGTCAACTATCTTATCAACCTATATTTGCAATTGCCGTCTTCCACAATCAACATAATTGTTATATATATCATATTCTAACATATTCTTCTTCTCCCCAGGGCAGCAGCAGTGGCGGAGGCGCCGGCGGTGGCGGCAGCGGTCTGGGAGGGTGGGAGACGCACCGCGTGTCCGTGTCTCGCGTGCCGGGCTACGGGTTCGGCATTGCCGTCTCTGGAGGCCGGGACAACCCGCACTTCGCCAGCGGGGACCCCTCCATCGCCGTCAGCGACGTACTCAAGGCCGGGCCCGCGGAGGATCTCCTGCAGTGAGTTTTTTTTATACGTGAGATAGGGATGCTACTCCTTAAAAAGAGACATACACTCTAACCAAGGACATTTCACACTTTCTTAAGGAGAGAGGATATTTCTTTAGAGATACTACTCAGTCAAGGAGATATATATCACTTCCTTTTGGAGTGACACCACTTCCTCAAATAGATAAATATACCACTTCCTGCAAAATAAATACCATGTTCTCAAAGGGAGAGATACCATTTCCTTTGGTAGATATATAACTTTCTCAAAGAGAGAGATACCATTTCTTCCAAAATAAATATCAGGCCCTCAAATGGAATGATACAATTTACTTAGAGATATTCCAACTTCCTCAAAGAGAGAGATACCACTTCTTCCAAAAGAAATATCATATATTCAAAGGGAGTGATACCACTTTCAAAAAGATAATCTTAAAACATCTTAAAAGATAGAGTTACAATTTTTCAAGAAAATATACTATGTATTAAACTAGAGCAACGCTCATAATTTATTTTTTATCAAACACTGTTTATTCCACTTTTTTGTAACGGTATAACCCTAACGGCTTCAAGGCTTTCACCTCATCTTCAGGGGAGCACAAACAAGACTAAATTATGTTCGAACTGGTACCGATATACACGCTTCAACGGTTGGGGGCTGAGGGGTGAGGGAGGCATGGGACGGAAATAAATTGGGCCGATTAGAGGCCCTAGAAATTTCTAAGTCAGTACATCGATCCGAACATCTGGTAAACAGTTATATCTCAAAAATCTCTCCGCTCTTGGCCGAAATCGTCCCATGCCTCCCTCACCCCTCAGCCCCCAACCGTTGAAGCGTTTATATCGGTACCAGTTCGAACAGAATTTAGTCTTGTTTGTGCTCCTCTGAAGATGAGGTGAAAGCCTTGAAACCGGTAGGGTTATACCGTTACAAAAAAGTGGAATAATCGGTGTTTGATAAAAATAAATTACAAATAATATGACTGTTGCGATGACAAAATAAGTATGTTAAAACGAAAAATAATCTGTTATCGACTAAAACCAATAAAAAAAATAGTTTTTTAATGAAATGGAATATTGTGTACAGCTTTACAAATACCCATATGCATAAAATTATTATAAAATCACCACATACTTTTTAAAAAATGTTTTCCTTTTATTTCAGAGTAAATGACCGTATCATAAGTGTAAACGGCGTTTCATTGGAGAACGTGGAGTACGCAACGGCCGTGCAGGTGCTGAGGGACAGTGGTAACACCGTGTCCCTCGTGGTGAAGCGGAGGGTGCCCCACACCTCGCCCTCGCCTGCTCCACCCACCCCTCTCAAGATCACACTCACCAAAGCCAGCAAGAAAGAAGGTTATAAGAATACTGTATTTATTCTATTATATAATACATATTTATACAGTAATGTTGATGTATCAAAGTGAAACCTGAAAATGTATGGCTGCTAACTAAATAGTTTGTGTATTACAAAACATCATAATACAAGTAATTTGTTTGTTTTTGTTTAACATAAATATACATGCCAAAGGATTCAACACACATTCGTCCTATAGTTCGGAAATTTTAGGATGAGTCCTGTGACAGCTCACAAATTTGCCCCAATACAACCTTATGTAATGTATTTATCTAAATAACTTGCTATTCATTAGAATTGAGGCTTATATTAAAGTTGATAAAATAATTAAAATTACTGAACATCGTTACAAGGTTGTATTGGAGCTAATTTGTGAGCTGTCACAGGACTCATCCTAGAATTTCCGCACTATAGTTTAAAATATAAGAGGAATAATTTTTGGCTGTAATTAGAAAAAAATGTCATTTTACTGGCTTGAAATTTTAGCTCTTGAAGGGTTAAAATATGTCTTTTAGTTTGGATCTTTCTTAAAAATACAAGTTCATTGTTACAATAGTTTTTATGTATAGAAATTTAGTCTAAAGCTCAAAGAAAAGTGGAGAAAACAGAATAAAGGATTTAAACATTCTCGAGATTTAAAGACCCATTTATTTACTGTAATATCAAAAACTCAATAAAATTATTATTGCTTCAGCATTTATTTCAGCTTTAATTGGAAGTTTTATAGGATTTAATCAAACTAATTTAAAATTATTAATATCTCTGTAGCCTAGTTGGTAAGACGCTGAACTTCCACCTGGGGATTTTGGAGTTCAATTGCTGATGGTATCTGAAAAAAAATAATAGTAGGGTCTTAATCTGGTCAAATATTTCATCTGGTACAAAACTTGCATGTAATAGACATATTTGAGTTTTGTTACATCTTCACATGCCGTAGTATTTTGTTAACATATGTAATGACAAACTACGAGCTCTAAAGTCCGAAGCCTCGATTAATGGGGCTGAAGTCAATAATATCTCCCAGTCACACTCTTCAATATGCCCAACATTAGTTCAGACGTGTTGAGGGTCACCATACGAATGAATGATTCAATTTGCTTTTAGCTTGCTTTATATCCCAATTTTTGGTTTTTCAGATTTTGGAATTGTATTAGGATGCAAATTATTCATCAAAGAATTATCTCCAAAAGCCCGAGACCAGTTGAACTCAGCTGGTCAAGGTTTGTGCGAAGGAGATGTCATCACCAGGATCAACAACACTCCATGCGGGGACACTATGTCTCTTAAGGACGCCCGAAAGATTATGGAGGGCTGCAAGGAGAGGCTCAGCCTGGTTGTCTTGAGGGAACAGAGACCTACCACCAATAGTTCTTCAGGATTCCATGAACCCAGTTATCACAATAATTATGGTTTGTAAATTCATAAAATTTCAGTCTCTAAAAATAAAAATGTTATTATATTAACTCAATCTCTGAATCTGTCACCTAATCTTTAATTTCACCGTTAGACTGTCACACATTGAATTAGGACAAATTGATTTATCTTTTAAAATGAATGATTTTTCATTTCAGGGTCTGAAATGCATAATTCATACTCTGGTCAAAATCTATATGTGGCTCCTCCATCCCGCTCCACACTCTTGGGTGAAGAGAGGAACAGCGGTGGGGGGCTAGGGGGTGGGGGGAGGTCCCGCGGCCCCCTACCCCCATCTGCGTCCCCCCACTCCCACCAAGAGCCCCCCTCACCTGCCGAGAATCACCTGCATCCGCCCAGACCACCTCCACCTAGACCCGAAGGTGAGACATACATCTTTAAATTCATAACTAATTTAGCATTAGGTTTAATTCCCGTCTAGCATAAACCTAATCAATGTTAAATTATCAGTTACCGTAAATTTTAGCAATCATAATCTTATTTTTACTTGTCGATGATTTTGAATGGTTGGTAGGAATACGATCATGCCATATTAACTTTGATCAGCTTTAAGTCAATCTTGAACCTGATAATATCAGTCAGATTCATCTTAATTATATTTGAATTATTTATCATTAAATTATTGTTCAATTGGGTGTTTTTGTAAAATTTCTTGGTCGATGTAAAAAGACGTAGATGATTTCAATTTCTTTGTCCATATTGACTAAGAAAGCAAACTAAAGAAAATAAAATAATTTTTTTGAACCCTTATAAATTTGTGTGGAAAGCGGTATTAATAAGCAGTATTAAAGCGATATTAATTGTGGCACTTGAAAGGTGCTCTTTTTTCCAGAAGTCAGAACTCTTTTTATTAAATTCACCTTTAAACTAAGCAAAAAATACTTGTATTATCCAATTAAAAAAATAAAGTCTTTCATATGAACACTTGCCACCCTTTTTTTTCCATATCCTCCCATGAACTAAAGTCAATTTTTCTATTGTTTCAAGCAGTTGCTTAAACAAATATTCCATAATATACTTTAATATAAAGTCAACATCACTCAATTTGTATGAATTATTCTATTTACTACAATATTGGAGGATGAGTATTTCAAATTGAGACAGTAATAACTCCATGTTATAACAATTTTAGTTTATTATGTATCTTAAGAACATCTATTTACGAAGCCTTACTTATGTGTCTTATATTTTTTACTTATTTTTGTATATATTTTATGTTTAGAATCCATATTTTATTTCTGTTTTCAGATTATTATAGTAGTAGAAGACAATTGTATGAAGAGGATCCTTTGAGCCAAAGAAATAAACCTGCGTAAGTTTTACTCCTTTGATTTTTATATACATTAACATGTTCAGTGCTGAAAATGCCTATAAACATTCATATAAATTTATGCTGGATGCTCAAAACGTTCATTACCTTTCTATTCCGTTTTGTTTTTGGATAGAGTCGAAAACAAGTGAGCCCGGAATGACCGAATAGTACTGATACGGTTTACAAAATAATGAATTATATCTGCCCTCGTCTTTTTACTATTTTTAAGAATTTTAAAAGTGAGCATTTTTTAGCATCGCTGTGTTTTAAAAGAAATGTTTTCAGTGTAAATATATATTCTATAGTAATTAACAAATCTTTATATATTGTTTATTTAACAGCCAATACTTAATCTCAATTTTGTGATATATCGATTATTACCATAAATTTAGAATAACTTTAGATTTTTAATTTGATCCATAGATTCATATACTTGAAAGATTGTTTTTTTTTTTAAATTTAATAGATTATTAATTTTATTCATAATTATAGTCATATTGAAAATGAAATTAAAATAGAAACCTAATCCTTAATATTGAACAATAAAATAATGCGAATCAGATTTTCAATTTTATTTTGTTTTTGTAGATGTAAATTTTGGTGAGGTTTTTTTAATGGATCGTAGAAAATAATATATATTGAATTTTTCAGGAGTGAACCTCGCCTAATTAGTTTCCAAAAAGATGGGTCGGTGGGCCTGAGATTAACGGGAGGCAATCAGGCAGGCATCTTCGTGTCTGCCGTGCAGCCGGGCAGTCCTGCGTCACTGCAGGGCCTAACGCCCGGAGATAATATACTCAAAGTAAGTAGATGGAATTTGCTGAATTTATTAAGTTTGTCACTGAATTTATTAAGTGAGAATGTACATTATTAAGCCCTTTCAAATCAAAATTTGTACATTAAAACCTTGGATTGCGAGTAACTTGGTCTGCGAGTGTTTAAAAATTTAATAAATCTTAACTTTATAAACGAGCGAGGTCTTGCAATATGAGTAGTACATATACATACGCTTTGTCTGTTGAGCATCACGTGATCACAACTGAGCTGATGGTTCTGCTCTATCTCTCGATGTGGGTAATCGTCTCCCTTGCTCGGTTTCAGTCAGCGTGCCTCACTCGTATAGCCAATATCCGTACGAGTGTATATTGTTTACTATAGTGTTGTGACGAAATCCTCAAAAGGAGGCAAAAGCAAGTATCATTGAATAGTTCCTTGTTACAGTCGCACAAAAAGAAAAAGATTCCAGTGAGCCAACAGAAAGTGATTCCGTTAGGGACAGTGAAAGTCGTCCTACACAATAATTAATAAATTCGATTACTTTATATTTAATTTAAATAATAAAAATATAAAAAGGTATTTTGCATTAATCATTATGAATATTTTTGGGTTTTTGTACGAATCATCTGTTTCTATTATTTCTTATGGGGAAATTAGCTTTGATATACGAGTGCTTTGGATAACAAACACGTTACCGGAACGAATTATGCTCACAAATCAAGGCACCACTGTATTTGCAAATTTGAAAAACCACCAATAATGACTTAGGTGTCTGACAAGACTATAATTTTTATTTGATAATTTTGTTTTTCAGATTAATGAAATGGAAATGAAAGGAGTGACAAGAGAAGAGGCAGTCTTATTCCTCTTGAGTCTCCAAGAACAAATTGATTTAATAGTACAACATTCGCCTGAAGAGTACCAGTCCATAGCTGCTCAACAGAAGGGTAAGCAATCTTTCATATTTAATCTGCATTTTAATAACAACTGTGATTAATCTACGTCCAAATAAATGCAACAATGTTTTGTGAAATTATATAATTTACTTCATAAAATCTGAGAAATACAAAATTTAATTTTATTAATGAGGAAAAAATCCTTTTTCTGGCAATAAAAGGTTGCTTTTGTCATTTATAAAAAACTATTAACAGCAAATATAATTCAAATCAAGAAAAAATGTTAACGCAGATTATTTTTTACTGCTATAAATTTTTTGTTGGCTGGCAAAAACTGAATAATGGTGGGGGGCATATCGATGGAACAATATGTTTCCATAAGAGCTTTGAAGATACTTTTTTTTGTGTTGGGTGGTTGGTTTTTATTTTTATAGAGGCAGCACCATCTGTGTCTCCTCACTTGATTGTGTTATTGTTAAAGCAGGAAGAAGTTATTTGGTGCAATGAGCTAGGATTTTTGAAGTTGTGGTGGAGAGGTTGTTTTTCCCACTATAAGGGCTCATTACTACCATTCTACAGTAATGGAAGAAAAATATGAACCTGGCAGTAAGGTTTATATTTCCATACCATAAATTGTTATTGTGAATAACATGCATTTTAATGTATGATATGTTTTTTGAAAACGTATGAATAATGAATATGCTCAATTATGAAATATGCTAAAAACAGTAATTATTTAGTTCAAAAGCCATGGGTATATTTTAAATAAATCTATATTTTTAATAAATCAGTAATAGAACTAGTTTCATATTTCAAGTAGATATTTTTTACTGTAGTGAGCGGAAGCAAAAACAAGATAAATATTTCAGAATTTTCGATAAAAACAAATGTGTTGGTAAAATTAACGAAAAGGCTTTTAAAAAAAAGATTATTTTTCATTCCTGACTTTGCACCCTTAACCCTGCACCTGGGGACCACTGTTACCACTCCTTCTTCTCCCTAGACCACTGTCTTCTGAATTTAAGCATATATGATTTTGATATTTACAGGTGATTCATTCCATATAAAGTGCCATTTCCATTATACGGAGCCAACCAAGGGAGAGATGTCATTCAGAAGTGGCGATGTCTTCCACGTTGTGGACACACTGCACAATGGTACAGTTGGAGCGTGGCAGGTCTTTAGGATAGGTAAGGGAAATTATTTTATTATCGTTAAAGAACTTGATTCGTAACTAAAGGATGTTAAACTGAGCTTGGCTCGCTGATTCCTTTTTTAGATTTCGATTTTCACAAACTCTTAATTATTCTCACAGGTTTCATCCTGTGCTCCGAAGGTGACAATATAATACACACTCGTCATATACATGTTATTTGTTTAATACGTTTACAAGATACATTGTTATAAAATTGATGGTTAATACGTTTACAAGATACATTGTTATAAAATTGATATTTAATACGTTTACAAGATACATTGTTATAAAATTGATGTTTCATAAATAAACTAGCTTCAAATGTTTAACCCATTCACTCTTGAATCATTTCTTTTAAAATTGTGGAAAAACTAAGATTTTCAAAAAATAGTAAAAACGGGACAGCACATATAATTTATTCTCATAAGCTGTGGAAAAAGTAAAAGAAATATTGCATTTATTCTGTGGGAGGTAGTTCATGTGATGTAAGTTCATCCGACTATAATTTAACTGCCGTACACAGTACCATCACAACGATAAATAATTCTCTCTTATTTTTATCATTAAAAATTCTTTCTGTATTTATTTATATTTTATTTATTTATTTTTTACTATCCATAATACTACATTTACAATTTAATAGCGAAGAGTACAAGTATATAATCATGCATATAACCACCATTTTGTGGATACAGAGAACCATTTCACCTGTGACACATTTCTTAATCACAAATGTCAAAAAATTTTCCTAAATACTAAAACACCCATTTCAAATATTCACACTCATTATCACATACATAATTCTAACTGCACCATAATCTCAAGAACCATATTAACACCATGTTCAACATTCATATCAATCATTCATTCACATGCCTATGTGGAGACCTTCAAAAGCTCCTCACTCCTCGCTCTCCCCTTGTTGAAGAGACCTTGTTACGTTTTTACATTTGAAGGCACAACATTTCAAATAATTTTCCTTAAAAAAATTATTATAAATTCTTGATGCAACAAACTGTGTTCCTTCTGCCAAATGATGTATGAACATGTATTAATTCTATAATTAAAAATAATATTCTGAATGAAATGGATTTTTCAGGTCGTAATAATCAAGAAGTGCAGAAAGGTATAATTCCTAATAAAGCCCGAGCAGAGGAACTTGCCACAGCTCAGTTCAATGCTACTAAGAAAGAATTGTCAGCAAGCAGTTCCGAGTCCCGGGGAAGTTTCTTTAGAAGGAGAAGGTCCACACATAGAAGATCTAAATCACTTGGCAAGGTATATTTTCAAGATGCATATATTATATTAATAAATAAAAAAACATTTGAACAACATCCTATTTGTTGGAGTCAGGGTTCAAGGCAGGCAGCATATATTGAATTTGTCCTGTACTTTTCTTTCCTTCTTTTAGATAGTCCCGTATCATATTAATAACTGTGTATTGTTAAATTTTTATATTTTTGAAATAATTTTGACTTGGGTGCTTCCATATTTGTGTTATTCGAATTGTTTTGTTATATCAATGTGCCTTTTTATTTGGTTTTATTGTAATTGTTATAAATTGTATTTTTTTTAATTTCAGACTTATTTTTCTTTGTAATGAATGAAACACTCACTACTTGTATTTTTGAAATATTGTTATACGGTACATTGTACTGTTGATAAAATAAATAAATATCACTTTACGATTTCTATGAGGAAAGAAATCAAGAGCATTGTTGGGAGAAAATAGCATTTGCAATGTTTCCATTTATTTATATCCTAATTTGTGTTACGAATAAGAAATAGTGGAAAAGGTGTAAATTTAAAATCAAATGATAAATTTTTGATTAAAAATGGTTAATTTTAAATATTTCAGGAACATTGGGATGACGTGGTCTTCTCAGACAGTATATCCAAGTTCCCCGCATACGAACGTGTGGTCTTAAAACACCCTGGCTTTGTACGACCTGTTGTGTTGTTTGGGCCGATTGCTGACTTAGCCAGAGAGAAACTGCTTAGAGACTATCCTGATAAATTTACCGCGCCTCGTAAGTGACATTGTATTTTTCATAATTTTAAGTTAAAATTCATTGATCCATTTTAAACATTGCAACAATATTCTTACTGCACAATTATTTTTCAAATTTGATTATTTAAATTCAATTAAAATTCACCACTTAGACATTGATGATCCTCCGTTGCCTAGTTGGTAAGACACCTGTTTTCCAACTCGGGGTGGCAGGCTCGATTTATGTTATTACCCATTTTTTTTTAAACGGTTTCCAGTCTGGTTTTTACTAAGGCCTTATATGTTCCCTATGACATCCAGTGTGTATTTTTTGCTAAAATCTCTATTAAAACTTCTTACATCTTTCTGATTGGTTACAAGAGATTGAAACATGGCTTTAAACCCGCCAATTTGTATTGTATACAATGAAAGTGTAATACTATGTAATGTGTTCAACATATTTAATAATACATTCATACTTATCATCACACCATGCCACATCAAGAGTAGGCAGAGAAAATATATCTCCGTACACTTTTCTACACATTCCTTTTGCTTCCTCTACATTCGTACCTTTCGTCATACACAATATTCTGTTATTTGTATTTTTCACTTTACCTTCTTTCAAAATGTGGTATGTTACACACCTTCCTTGGTGTCATATTAATGTTGTCAAAATCAAACTAGAATTTTATTGTTCAATGGATGATTCAAAACAGTCAAAAGATAATTATTTTGTAGAAAAAAACTAACATAAAATTAATATTATTTATTTTTTCCCATAAAATAAGTAACAAATATAGTAGTGTGAAATTTGGTATATTTGATAATGTTTTTATTTGTTTTAGAACTAGACAATTCAATGGAAGATGGGAAGAGTAAATCCACATCTGGAATAATTAGGTTATCTGGAATAAGAGCCATAATGGACAGAGGGAAGCATGCACTTTTGGACATCACTCCGAATGCTGTAGATAGACTCAATTATGCTCAATTTTACCCAATAGTCATATTTTTAAAGGCAGATAACAAACATATTATTAAGCAATTAAGGCAGGGAATACCAAAGTAAGGATTGATATTGTTTATTATTTAGTTTTCAATATTTTTATAAGTTTTCTTAAACAAGTCAGAACTTGAGTGAAATTTTTGTTTATGTTTTAATGCTATGATTATTATAAGTATATTGTATTGAAACTTAACGGAAATTATAGACCAAACATGGCCAACCCACGGCCCGCAATCCACATGTGACTCATCAGGGTGTTTTATGCGGCCCGCAATAGGTTTTATTTTATAAATCATGAAGGAAATAACAACAAAACATAGTTGTATAATAATAGCAACACATTTTAGATTTTCGACACGAAGAGGATTTATATAAAAATCTTATTTAAATGTGACCCAAAATGATGGTAATGTAGTACTATACTTCAAAAAAAAAGGAAAACAATATAGGTGCATATTTATTTTTTATGTGTTATAGGTGTCGAAAATTATGTTAATATATGACACTAATATAATGTGAGTTGTATTTATATTCAATAAAAAAATCAATGGAAGAATTTGTCGACCCTCATGGTTCAATAGTTAAGGCGTGTGGATTACAAACTAAGGGTCCTGGGTTTGATTCCCGGTAGTGTCACAATTTTTTCCATTGTGATTCAGAGCTGGTAATATGGAGTGTACTTTAAAAATATCATTTGGTGGTGCTTTATATGATGCCTATTAGCAAGCTGATGGTATACTTGACACAGTGCTCTCGGGATGATAGTGATAGTGATAGGGTCATGAAAAAATACAAGAGAGCACTATTTAAATCAGGACAAATTGGAGCACTTGACCTCGTTTTCAAGCATTAAAATTTTGATATGTCTATCAATTAACAAAAATACCTCTTCCACAACTCCCTATCTCGGGCACACTGCATCCACTTCACCCCTGCGGCCTGTCTTATATCGTCCGACCATCTAGCCTGTGGTCTCCCCACACCTCTCTTGCCCATTCTAGGCTGCCATTCCAGGACCTTTTTAGTCCATCGAGAGTCAGAGCATCTGGCAATATGTCCTGCCCAGCTCCATTTAAATCAGGATTTCAATCTCCTGCCACCCTGCTTAGACTGAATATATAACTTTTTTTTTAAATCAAGTCAACACTGTGTTTTCCTTTTTCAATTCTATAGGTCAGCTCACAAATCATCGAAAAAACTCTTAGAACATTGCCAACGGATGGATAGGGTATGGAGTCATATATTTACCCAAACGATATGTCTGAACGAGCCCACCGCCAATAGTTGGTACGCCAAATTGACTGAACTCATTCAGAGAAGTCAAGCGCAACATTTATGGATCTCTGAAACCAAGGTCAGTATTCATCATATCATAAATATCTTGTCTGAAAATTTCTATATTGTATTTTGTCTCAAGAGTGAATCTATTATAGATGTGGCATTGGATTTTGTTGACAGATTTCATGTTCAATTTGTTTTTGAATGTTGATGTTTCACTGGGGATAATTTCATCGGAATTTCTAGATGTTTATTATAGGGTTTATGTTCTGCTTTATTTACAACCAAGTATGCATGGATACCTATATATTCAAGTTCTTAACATATTATCTTTATGTGATATGCTTTTTATTGTATTATTTCTAAATTGTTAAAATCATAGATTGATTGTATAATTACTGTGATTATAAAACTACCTCAATAAATTTTCCACAGGACAATTACAGTTTTACTTTACAATAGACCTTGTCTAACATTCGCACAAGTGTTTGATTAAAACATTTGTAGCTTAAAATACTCTTCAACAGTTAAATTTTGTAATATTTAAAAAAAAAAAATACTGCAAACTGTGATATGTAGTTACTACTGTTGTATTTTATGACTTAATTTCATACATATGTTTTCAAAATTTTTACATGCTTTTCTGTCTATTTTACCGGTGAGAGAGTACAAGATTTTGTTTTTGTTTGGTTCTAGCGCTTTGAAATGGTGTCGGACATATATTTTCCTCCCCCAGTTGCACCGCTTCCAAACAATCCCGCATTACAATATCCCAGCAGATACCCTTACCCTTATTTCTTCCGGGCTAATCCCCCTGTTTCCCATCCTCTGCAGTACAGGACAAAGGGTGTCAGGTACAATGCTAATCCGCTGTTTCGTCCACAAAGATCCAGTGCTCCCTATTATTATAACCAAACCTCTAATGCTAGTATTTATAATAACCGCTTGGATTTCAATAATCGCTTCCTCAACAATAACAGCTTGTCCCAGATGTTTGCCGATAGCAATATCTACAAAGCTCAACCTTACAGACCGCACAGCGTAATGGAGAGTCCAGTGGGTCAGATGTACGGGAGATTCCCACGCAGGCCTTCTTCAGTCATGCCTATAATAACTGATAATGAAACTTCTAAAGATGAAATTACTTGCGGTATTAAAGGTTGCGCTTGTAATCTATCAAGTTTGCCTCAAATATCTTTACCTAATGAAAACGAAACTTCAAATGAACCGCCTGTCGAGAAAACTGATGAAAATGTTTCTGATGATCAGTCTGAAAGCTCTGCTAGTGAGAGTAATAATGCAGAGTCACAGAACTATAATGCTTCATCACAGACAAACTTATCTCAAACAGGTGGTCCAGTTATTGAAGAATATTTAGGCTATGTGTGAAAGTCCATAACATTTTTTTGGTAGCTATTACAGCATTAAACATGTGTCATTTCCTTGAATGATAACATATATTGATTTGTTTTTTTTTCCAAATTCTAATAAATCAATTGAAGTTTTTGGCATGTGGCAAGATAAATACATTTATTAATGCTACCATATAAAAGGTTTGGACATATTATGTGTACCTATTTATCAGTATTGTGTTGTCTGTTACCATTTTTATTGTGTCTTTGTCAACTTGTGATCTGTTTTGCTCAAATGTAAATATGCTATTTAACAGAAGTACAGCCATTGTGACATTTTTAAGCTTCATCGAATCATCCTCATAATATTTGAAGCCTTTTAAATTATTGTCACATGTTTTAATATTTTAGTGAATAAGAAATGAAAACCAAAATACTCGTTAAATTATACCAAATATTTACGCCAAATTTTAATTTGTAGGATTTAGATTTAAAAGGTTTCTATTAGTCAATAAATATCTACCTCATGAATATTTCATATCATTCAATCATGTATTAAAAAATCCATTAAATTAAATTTCACACCATTCACGCTAGATATTATTAATATATACTAGAATTAATTTTTAGCAAACCTTATAGTATTGATTTTTATCATATATTTTTATAAAAAAAAAACTACTGAAAAATATAATTCTATTAATTTTTTAGCAATGTGATTGATTGTTAACAATACTGAAAGGTTTGCGTTTGTTGTTAATGCAAATTAGCCTACTAGTGTGCGCGTGTGTGAATGTAAGTGTTCCTATTTAATACCGCTTAACTACATCTGCCGATGGTATCTGTTTTTCTGCCAACCAACCAACTATCAACGACACCGTTCCGACACATATGCAAAACAGAGATCGGAGCCCTTGTCCGACGACTTCCTCTTCCCGATGTCTACCACCAACGAGTCGAGGTTATCTTACGCTTCAAGCCCCGAGAGTGACGTGGAGACTGGTGGACCAGAAGGGAGATTGCAGCCCAGAATGCTACGAGCTTCATCAGATCCGTCTGTGGCTACACAACAAGACACATTGGATCGAGATGAGGTTAATGGAGGAGAGATGGTACCGCCTCCCCCGCCGTACACGGTTAGTTATCACACACACCTCTTCAATATGCTTCTCGCTTTTCTATGTTATCGTCCGTTTCTGTCACCTGTCACTCATTCCCATGTTTTTATCAACTCAAAAATGTTAAAACAATGAGGGTGGTCCTTATGATTTTGTAAATCCAAGTATTTAATATGAGTTTATGATTCAATTAGTTTTGAATGCTTAAAAAATCAATACTGATGTTTCTATTTAATAAAAATATTTTTTCAATGTATCTTGATAAAGACATTGTAATTTGTTTTATCAAACACTTTATTCCACTTTTTGTAACGGTATAATCCTACCAGTTTCAAGGCTTTCACTTCATCATAAGGGAAGCACAAGCAAGACTTTCTCCTGATGATGAGGTGAAAGCCATGAAACCGGTAGGGTTATACCGTTACAAAAAGTGGAATAAACAGTGTTTGATAAAACAAATTACAATGTCTTTAAACCTCCACAATGTTAATTAATGCCTTAACTATAAACAATATATCTTGATAAACCTTTTTTATACACAATAGGATTTTTTTAATCTTGGTGGACAATGCATATAACAGTTATAATATGCAAGATTTTTGGTTATGACTATTTTTATCAGTAGAATACGTTTGACATTTAATCTGCCACTCTTTCTCAGAATGCATTGTTCCATTAATTAAAGATACACTTTAAACCATAGCAACACAGCTGGCTGCGTTTACATAGGTGGTTTTAATTTTGAAATATAAATATTGTATTTGATTAAATATGTTATTACATATTTTTTTAAAGAAATCAAGCATTTTCAGAATGAAAATTACTCGTGTTTTATATCTACATATATTAAATTCTTATAATATAATTCCTTCATATTCTATAAATATGATTATTAAAATGAGGGAGAAAAACTCATTAAATATACATACAAACTTATTTCTTATTCATTTCAAAATTTCCACCCACAAATTTGAATATTTTTCCTGAAAAGTTCAAAATGAAATAACTACACAGCCAATTCATATTTCCTTCATCAATATCAATATTCTATTAAAAAAATATGTATAAAAAAATATTTTTCTTTCAGTTTTTGTAAATTTCAACAATCTAACTGTTGGGTGATTGGTTCCTTACGATGAATAATTTGATAATGGGTGGATATAATAAATTTTTCCAAATTAACACTTCCTCGGGCAGCATGTTCATCATAAAATCAAAAGTGTATGTTTTGGGTGCAGTTGGAAAAAAAACCATTTACATTTTGATATGTTTAACATTATTCATTATCTCAGTTAATACGTACATTATTAAATTATGAGTTTTTTTGAAAATTCATTAGTTTTATTCAAAATATATGAATGTAAATCAAAATAATTTCGAAGGCAAAATTTGTGACTAAAATTCAGGCAGGCATTCTATTAAAAAGAAATTTTCAGCTTTTAGTGTATATGAAATTAGAGGATGACCAGTTTAAAAAATACAGTTAAAACCTTATAATTAAAAAATACGAGGGTCATCCAGAAATGGGTTACAAGAGCTCCTGAGGCCAGGGGAAATTTTTTGTTTCAAAGTTGGTGCACCTGGCATGTAGGGAGGATCCTAACGGTCAGTTTGTTTGATCCCGCGTGTTTGTCGGCCATTTTGTTCAGTCACAGTAAATTCTTCCGATGGAGAGGTCGTCGTGCGCTCCTGCCAACTCTCGTCCGTGCGAGACCCGCGCGGTCATCAGTTTTTTGACTTTGCAGAACAATACCGCTGCGAATATCCATCGGAAGCTCGTGGAAGTTTATGGTAGTGATGTGATGAGTCAACAACATGTCATGAAGTGGGTTAGGTTGCTCAGAGAAGACCGTACTGATATTCACGACGAGGCAAGGCAGTGATTTCTGACGAATTTGTGCAAAAAATTGAAGAACAAGTGCGAAATGATCGCCGTGTGACGCTTGACGACCTTAACGAAAAATTTCCTGACATTTATCGAAGTCTCCTTGGTAATATTGTGTTGAAAAAACTTGGTTACAAGAAGTTGTGTGCGAGATGGGTGCTCAGAATGCTCACACGGGAGCACCGTCAAAATCGCGTGACCGCCGCACGTGAATTTTGGATCATTTTGCACAGGAGGGAGAAGCTTTTCTGGACTCTATCGTGACGGGGGATGATACGTGGGTGTGTCACTACACCTCAACAATTGTTCAACGATCAGGAGGTCAAGGAAGCTGTGAAGAAGTGGCTGAAAGAGCTGGCGGCGGAGATCTATGACACTGGCATACAAAAGCTGGTGCCCCGACTACAGAAATGTCTCGATCGCGACGGCGATTACGTTAAAAAATAGTTTGATATATTTATGAAGTATCCTGTGAATTTCAATTAAATACAAGCATTTTTCGATCCTACATAAATGGTGTAACCTTACTTTCTGGATGACCCTCGTATATTATGAATGTAAGTGCGATGAAAAAGAAACTTCAGTGTATCCTATTGTGTACACAAATTCCAGCTGCATACTATTTGTAAAAGGATGCAGAATATGAGAGGTGAAATGAGGTCAGATCCTCTCATCAACATGCATAGGAGACACATTCTCATACCATGTGTTATATGTTATGTATGTTCTTCCTATATCATTAATGCGTATCCGATTTATGTTGTTAATTGTTTTTATCAGTTTCCTTTTATACTTTCAATGAATAAAATTTCTTCTGTTTTTTTTTTATATAGAAAAGGATATATTTTTATCCTTACAATAAGTTGTCTTAGTTTTCAATTTTTTTCTCCAACAAAATTTACTTTAATGAATTTAGTAGAAAAATATGGAATCTAATTTATACTTTATCACTGGAAAACTGTTTGAAAATTTGTATTACATATTTTCATTCAAGCTTTGGAAGTATATTATATGAATTTATTTTTGTTTTTTGTAAAAAAAATAGCAGAGTGGGTATAGCGACAGCAAGTATGGATTTTCATCAAATGGTGGATCATCGAACCCACTAGCTGGAGCCGGGCCGGGCTCTGGCACCGTTGGCCCCCCGGGAGAGGTGGATGTGGGCCCTTACAGCCCTCCTAGAGCTCCCTTACCCCTCTCACCACCGCAGTCTCCTCAAGGACTATACGGCCATGGTAAGATAAATCAATAGATATATTTATACCACATTTTTTTTTAGTTATAAAATGTAAAATTGAATTTTATAGATGTATGATGTAATAAAAGTTAAGCATTATTTTATAGTTTTCTCTTAAATAAATTGATAAATGATAGAATTATAACCCTAAGTATTTTTTTTATTATAAATTATAATTTATTGAGGTTTTTATTATATGTATATATTTTCAGTGCCTGAACTGCCTCCACGAATTGACAGAGGTGTGAAGCCTCCTGGTGGAGTTTTATTACCTGGACCCGCTCCTGGTAGGAATCCACCCACCCTTAGGCATCATTCTCAGGTAGATATGTATTTCATTCATACCCTTACATTAATTAATTATCTGTAAATCTTTTCTACAATATTTCCAACCTGAAGGTCTACAAAAATCATTTGGAGCAGTTCTTCGTCCAGACAGATGGAATTTTAAAGATATCCTTAACCCTTTAACGGGCATAAGCAGAAATCGGTCACATATGTGACCACCCTTATGGTTATACTTATAAGGATTCATTTTCTGAATGAAACATTTTTAAGTAACACAAACGTCAAATTGGCAAATGTGGACGGGCAGAAGTCTTATTTAACCAGTTCACTGCCACGAGCGTGTTTTCGCGTTCTCCGATTCAGTGCTCGCCAGGCCGGCCATACAAAATGAACGCGTAAACAAGCTCTCCTTTGAGCTTGTCGCAACCCAATATCAAATCCAATTGTAATAATTTATAAATTATAACACATAGTGACATCTATTGGGATGGTCAAGAAATACTTAAATATTACAATTTACCGATATTATCAAATTTACAGTCATCTTTCTAAAAGCTTTCACTGACAGTCAATACGTGTCTCTGATACAGGGTTACCGACTACAGTTTTTTTGCGACATAATTGCGATGATTTATAATGACTTCGTTTGTAATTTTTTTCAGTGGTTGATTTTTATCTTTTGTGCATTATTTTTGTGAATTTTTCAAAGTATTTATTTACAAAGTGTGCTTTCATGTATTCTTTGGTTATTGGCGGTAGTTTTGCGGCATAATACGACGTTTATATAGACCTTTTACGGTTTTATTTTATAGTTTATTTACCTTTTGTGCTTTATTATACATCATACAGATAATTTGTTGATTTTAGTTTACAAAGTATATTATATTCCACTATATTTATAAGTAAACGTGTTTTCTGTGTCAAGTTGTGACAACCCTGACATTTTGTGAATATTTAAACTGTGTTTTTCTGAGTGAACGGCAGCTCAAACGCCACACGGTGTATATATTTAGTAAGTTTTCATAATATCCTTTGTATCTGTATACAAAAAATATTAATTTTTTAGGTTTTATTTTTGTTGAAAAAATCCCGGCCTGCTGGGTACGGCAATACTAATAACTTCCGGCACTTAAAGGGTTAAGACGGATCGTCGTGAAGTTAGCTGCATGTTCAGTAGCAACGATCTAAACATCCGGTCAATTTATTGTCAAATATGTAAATAGGTATTATAAGTAAATCTCCATTCATTATACGAGTATCTCATATAAGAATTGTATTTCCTAATACAACCTAAACTTAGATATTATTACCTAAACATTAATTGGTCACTTTTGCGACTACTGACATGACCCCTGAAATGGACACAGGTTTCATATGCGACTGCCTCATTTCAAAAAATATATTTTTTATAACATTTTCGAAGAAATAAAGTTAAGATACACATAATAATGATTTATTCAACAAAAAACTCAGTATCTCATAAATAAAAAAATGCCCTAAAAAGGGTTAAGATAGTGGAACAAAACGGCATATACAGGATAAATTAACATGTTGACTGAAAAAATAGCGTTTGAATTTGACCTAAAATTACAATATTTCTTTCCGAACAACCCAATAATTAAACACTCAGCTGAGACATTCGCTCTCTACATCCATCCTTATACTTACAAATCCCACCACTATCACATTTACAAACATCCTCATACTTACAAATCCCACCACTATCACATTTGCAACATTTACAAACATCCTCATACTTACAAATCACATTTGCAACATTTACAAACAACAACATTTTATTTAAATTATCTACTAATATTCATTATCTCACAAATATTCAAAATATATTTTTGCTTATTCTTAAACAAATGTCCAAATCTTCATAAAGTAATTATATTAAATTTCAAAAGTTTTTTAAAAACCATCTTAGATTTTTTTCTAAAGGTTTTCCTTTAAAATTTTTTGGGAATAAATAATTTAAAATGGAGAGAATTTTTTAAATTATAGAACAACAGTCGACCTAGTGCCCAGGAAAGGTTATTTGGCACTCCTCGTGCTGCAGACGTGGACGGAGGAGGCGGAGCCGGGCCCGGGTCTGGTGCAGCTAATTCTGGTGGGGGAGGAACTCCTGACAGGCAGAACACACAGCCTCAGGGCTCCTTGGATAGACATAGGCATCTTAACAACACGGTGAGATTCTTCTAAGTGATTAGAGATGAACGTGAACTTAAGGCTGACGTATTAAGTAAGACCAAGATCACTCTGAGCATGTAGAGTGAATCGAATCTATATTGCAAATGTGAGTGGAAGACGTGATAGAAGAAGACCAAGGTTGTTGCATTCAAGTGTATGATATTTTGAAAGAAGGAAATTCAGAAAATAAGAGAAATTGTAGAAGGTGTATGAGAATGTTTATGGATGTAGAAAAGGCAAAAGATGTGTATAACGATAGGAAAGTCTGGCGCTCTGTTCTTTCTTCCTATCCTGACAGGGAAACTGCATGATGGTATGTATGTATATTCTAAGTTTTTCCTTATTAACACACTTGAAAAATTCTTAGATGAGTGGTTTTGTTAGTTGGAATAAAATAATTGCAAAAATCTACTCATAGGCACCTCTGGTCCAATGGAAAATTTATGAATAATTTCAAAATCTCAATCAACCAATCAGACAAAAGTAAATATAGCAAGTTACATGGTTACAAAAAATATTCAAAAGATTATTCATATTTATGGACATAAACATATTAAAGTAAAAGTGAAATATCAGTAGTCAAAGGCAAAGGAAAGGCTGGTAGAGAGAAAAGAAAAATCAGAAATGAAACACGTTATATTACTGACTAGAGTTTTCAGTTGCTTCTTAAAGTATGCCAAGGACGGAGCTAGTAACAAATTTAGTTTCGTTGAGAAGTTGTTCATTTTCAAGAACAGGAAAAATATTATTAAGAAACTTTTGCAACAGAAGGAATCAATGCAACCAAAAAAGTAAAAGTCTTATGAATAAAATATAAATAATTGACATTGAAATTTTTGCGACCTCCCTGTCCTGGTTTTGTATCATAGAAGCAGCTTCTCTTTAGAGACCAGAGAGATCAGGCCCAAAAATTATTCTAGTATAACATAATAACATAGTTACATAATAACTAACTTGCAAAAAGTATAACTATTTAAATTTTTTTTTTAATAATCTAAATATTTTTTATTAATCTAATGTAAAAATGTGATCAATTTGTCATAAAATGATATTTTTTATCACACCCTTTCTGTCTGTCACTAACGGGCCAACTATATTGTGCCTTGCAGTAAATAGCATTAGTATATGACTGAAATACTCATGTTTCACTGTCACCGCCATGCCAAACTAAGCGGTTATTCTGAATAAGTATTTATTTTTAACACAAACCCACATTTGATGGAAACATGTTCAATCATCAAGAAAACATTCCACCAAAAGCCTCATCTCGACAAGACAGGGAAAATGAAGGAACATTTCCTACTTGTAGAAAGTTATTATATTTTAAACGTCTTTTCAAGATGCATTTGTCACAACGAATATGCACTATTTGCGTTTATGCAGGAAATAGCTCTAATGTGCTTAAATTATTTGATTAGTGTACAAAATGGTGGTTTTTTTTTGCAATTATAATATTACTGAAAAAACCTAAATCATTACTAAATTTAAAAATTGTTATTTTTAACCTGGTCTCATGATTTTTAGTAATAGTAGTTAGTCCCAATATTTTTGAAAATAATTAAAATAATATTATTCCGTTAATTTTTTTAGATCATAATTTAATAATACATCATTATTAGGTAAATCATGATTAGGTAAATATAGCTACATATCCATCAATGATGTTATTTTGATTCAAGAAATATATTATAAAGTGGATATAATTTGAAAAACATACAATTTTTTATTAATGTTGCAGAACTCATATGACAGCATGTCATCATACGACTCTTACGGTCCTGGTGGGCTGGCCAATACAGCACTGTCATTGGTCAATGCTCGTTTGGGACCTAATGCTCCTGATGATCTCAAAGTTGGACCTAGAACCGACAGGTAAAATTTTATAAAGTTTTACCATTTGCAAGATATGTATTATATCTATAGTATTAAGTCTCTCTTGAACAATTTATTTGAATAAAATGAGTTGACTTTATGTAGAGTTTTAAAAAAAATGCAGTTTCAGGCACATAGGCACTTGGTGGGTTTATTCCAAGAGTTTCTCTAATATTTTTTATTAATTGTGATTTCTTTTGTGTACAGTAAGTTACCATAAAAAATAATTCAAAGAGAGCTTCTAAATAAATTGGATAGTTGAGAGTAGAAGCTAAATTTTCTCCAACATTTAGTTAACATATATATTTTTTAATCACATAATTTGTCAGATATTGTCACTGTTACATTTAAAATATATGGCCGGCATTAGTAGCCTTGTTGTATGGATACCCTTTTCTACAGTGTTTAAAAGTAGAGGACATCGAACCTTTCAAAAGTTTTCTTAAGTTAACACTTTCAAGAGATGCTAAAATGCAAGAACTTCCCAAAATGGCATTATAAAAGTAGAATTTATCATGTAAAATAAATGTGACCGTTTGTTGAGTACACAATGAGATTGTGTACTGGCTTGATAGACACTTGTTGAGTACACAATGAGATTGTATACTGGCTTGATAGACACTTGTTGAGTACACAATGAGATTGTATACTGGCTTGATAGACACTTGTTGAGTACACAATGAGATTGTATACTGGCTTGATAGACACTTGTTGAGTACACAATGAGATTGTATACTGGCTTGATAGACACTTGTTGAGTACACAATGAGATTGTATACTGGCTTGATAGACACTTGTTGAGTACACAATGAGATTGTATACTGGCTTGATAGACACTTTTGCACAAACTATTCAGTTGTCTAGTATTTCACTTTATTATTATGTCTTCAGATGATTTTATATTACTTAAATTTCTTAAATCAAAATTAATTTTCAATTAAAATTTCAGCAACACTTACGAAGCGAAACCTATCGGCAGTCCCCAACAGAGGCACTCTGGCCCCGTAATAGAAGGCACTCCTCCCGCCCAGTACAGTGGGCAGTACGGGAGCAGGGCTGCGGGAGCGGAACAGCAGTATGGTACCAGAGGAGAGCAGCAGCAGCAACCCCCACAGCACCAGCCCCCACCGCAGTACGGAGGACGCGGGGAGGCTTACGGGCAGCGCGGCGAGCAATACGGGCCACGTGGAGAGCCTCCAGGGGCAGCGTATGCCAGGGGGCCCATGCCACCACAGGGGGGTAGACAGCACGCTTCATCGGGAGACTATAGTAAATATGGGTATGGCAATATTTGTTTTTTAAAATGAAATGTTGGGTATGTCGATATTTGTTTTTTGAAATGTCAAGTACTGGACATCAGTGCTGAATTTTACCAGTTAGAAATCTATGCTGAGCTTCCCCCCCTAATAAAAACTTTATGTTGAATTACGTTGAATTCATACCACAAGCTGTTCACTATAATTTATACTTTGGGTTGACCATAAGCTTACTGTAGAATACATATGCAAGGGATAATAGGGCTGATTTAGTTTTTTTTTCTGACAGTATATCAAGTCAGATCAACAGGTTACCTGTTCGTATTCTTTTTTGGATTATGAAGTTTGTACAAGCAAGCTAACATACGACAGTGTTACCTGAGAATTTAGCCTACTTTGTCTTAAGCTATAATGACACATACCTCGGTATGTTTTTACCATTGTATCGAGGTTATTTGTAACTGGAAAAGCCCCATTGCACAAGGGAGATAAAATTTTAAGTGAAGGAAAAAAGTAAATTTTTGCATACATATTTTAACTCCAGTTTCTATCGTGCACATAACTTGTTCACTATAACTCGGCCTTTATTTACTGAAGAAAATAAAAAAAAGCTTATTGAACAAAATTATTTCATAATGTGTTAGTACGAGGGTTGCTACTTGTGAGTTTTGAGACAGACAAGTAAAAACAAATATTTATCATTGAACATGAAGATCAATACACTTTTGCATGCGTTTGAACCAATTTTCGAAGCACTTTTTCCACTCCGAATGAGGTAACTTCAAAACATGCGTTTTGAACGCATCAACCGCTTCTTCAGACTTCGAAAAACGTTGAGCTCGCAATTTATTTTTGATGTTCGGGAATAAAAAGAAGTCATTGGTTGCCAAATCAGGGCTGTACGGCGGATGACCCATCAATTCGATGTTTTGGGTGCTCAAAGTCACTTGTTTAAGCCGATGTGTGAGAGATTGCATTGTCGTGGTGGAGAATGATCCGTCTTCGGCGGTTGGTTTTCTTCATTTTTTCGAACACCTCTGACCAACAAATGGTGGTGTACCATTCGGAATTGACCGTACGACGTTCCACTAAAGGCACTGTTGCAACATGAGCATTTATACCGAAGAAACAAGCCACCATTTGCTTCGAAGTGCTTCGTGAACAACTGTTGTTGGATTTGGCTCATCTTGAAAGACCCATACAGTCGACTGTTGTTTAGTTTTTGGCTCATATGCATAGATCCATGATTCGTCGCCTGTCACGATCTTATAGACGTTTTTTGAAGCACCGCGATCGAATTTTTTCAACATTTCTTTGGACCAATCGACATGAGCTTTTTTTTGAGCAATTGTCAAATTATGCGCTATCCAACGGGAACAAATCTTTTCGACGACCAAATGTTCATGCAATATTGAATGTATGCGATTGGAACTAATGCCCAAACATGCCTCAATCTCACGATAAGTCACATGACGATCTTGCAATATCAGTTCATGCACAGCATCGATGTTTTCTGGCACAACAACCGATTTTGGACGACCTTCATGAAATTCGTCCTGGAACGAACTACGACCACGATTGAATTTGGAAAACCAGCGAAACACAGTGGCCCAGGATGGTGCTTCATCACCTAAAGTCGGAGCGAGTCGATCGGCACACTGTTGTTGAGTTAGTCCACGTCGAAAATCATAAAAAATCATCGCACGAAAATGTTTACGATTTAGATCCATTTATGACAAAACTTTCTGAGAACGTATACCATTAAAAAGTCAAACTTTACGATGTTGATGTCGGATTTGACGTATCTACACTGGTGTTGCCATATCTCAAAACATAAGTAGCAACCCTCGTATATTGTAGATTTATTTTTAAACCTAATTTTTTTTGTAATTCAGGAGCAAGAACACTTCAGGTCCTTTGGACTACACAGGCAGTGTGGGCAAGGCAGCCGGTGCGGCACTTTATAAACCAGTGCCTCCCCCCAAGCCCAAGCACTACCGGCCACCCCCTGTCGTGGGCAGCTCCGACCCTCCTCCACCCACGCCACAGCATGCTAAGAGCTATAGCGTCGGCAATGGTGTAAGTTATTCATGTTCTTAATTTGAAACTCTATCATTCTCAGTAAAATTATTATAACATTTAAAACGACAGAATTCACAATTTACTTGTTTTGTTAACTTAGTAGGTTTTAATCCTTTTTTTGTTTCATAAGAAAGGCATTCACTTCGTCTTTTCTTTGATACATTTTTTTCCACATAGAAGGGTTATATACACCCCTCTTCCATCTTAAACCACGTTCAATTGAGATTCCCTCAGACAAAGATACTGGAATGTCAGCGACTCTAGATGAACTGCATGCCTCATTTTGATGTTCTTGTACAGGATCAGTGTTAACAATATTCTCCTCAACAACATTTTCTTCTAATGTTGATACGTTTATGGATTCCATATTCGTTGGATTGGGCATGTCATCTGGATCACCGATCGTGTCATCAAAATATTCATCATCACTTTCTTCGGCTAACAATGCTTCTAATGCACGATGATCCTTTTCCGAATTCATGTTAAAGGTGTTATCCATTTTGAATTATATCTGAAAGAACCCATTAATTAATATCGAGTGACAGTTTCTTGTAAAAGAATAATTTCATTATATTTTGAGATTATGTTCAATGTCTAATTAAAAAAAACATATAATTTATGTTAAAATAAACATAAATTTATTAAAATTTCAATGCTTACCAATCACACACTGTCTTTTTCTAAAAAAAAGTTTAATAAAATCACCAAAACTTAAAAATACCACTTAAAAAGTAAATTGCATGACAGACACACTGGCAACGTGTATCTCACACAATTCATTAATTGCAACTTAATGCGTATCATTAGTAAGGAAGAACTCATCAAGTAATATAATGCCTTTCCATACAAACAAACAATCAATTTTTACAGTTAATGAATTTTTTAGTGGCCTAACTTCGCTATTAGCCTAAATAATGCCGTTTTTGACTTTTAGAATGATAGAGATTTGTGTTTTTGATTCAAATAATGAAAAATCTCATTTTGAGCAAAAATTATAATTAATTACTTTTTCCTTAACAATGACGATATACGAGTACATGTACCAGAGCTTGTTTAATTTGAGAGGTGTCGAAGATATTGAAATATTATTTTATTGCTATCATGAGCTCTAATTAATATTTGAATATATACTTTTTCAGTAAATTTTCAGGATATCTATTTCCATCTAAATCACATGTCCATTTTTACATATCTGTAAATATGAAACCGGAATTCGCTCGTAGATGGCTCTAGTTGTCAATTCAAGCCGCGTCATTGGCGCCTTTTTCTTGTATTTACATTTGTCAGACTTTTAACTCACAACAATCCAAGTTTAATACTACATATGTTTTCATAGCGTTGAACATGTCTGTTTTTGTGCTTGAAAACTATGATTCGCCGACATCATTGATTTTCTGTTACCATTTGAAGAAAATTGCTGCAGAATCGCATCGAATGCTTGTCGAAGCTTACGGTGAGCATGCTCTTGGTAAATCTTAGTGCTTTGTGTGGTTTAAAAAATTCAAAAGTGGCGATTTTGGCATCAGAAACGAAGAACGTGGAAGACCACCGAAAAAGTTTGAAGTCGCCGAATTGTAAGCATTCTTGGATGAGGATGACGCTCAAACGCAATAACAACTCGCGGATAAATTAAATGTGACACGAGAAGCAGTCTCCATACGTTTGAAAGCCATGGGAAAGATCCAGAAGGTGGGAAAATGGGTTCCACATAAACTGAATGAAAGACAGCTGTAAAACTGAAAAACCGAAAAAGCACTTGCGAAATGCTGCTCGCCAGGTATAAAAGGAAATCATTTCTCCATCGAATTGATACTGGCGATGAAAAATGGATATATTTCGAGAATCTTAAGTGTAAAAGATCATGGGTAACTCCAAGCAAAGCAGCGACATCGACTGCAAGGCCAAATCGCTATGGACGGAAGACAATGCTCTGTGTTTGGTGGGATCAGAAGGGTGTTATCTATTATGAGCTGCTAAAACCTGGCGTAATTGCATCAATGGGACACACACTTGCTGAGCAGTGCTTCACTTCTTACGAAAATGGCTCGATGATTGGTTTGCCTCAAAAGAGCAAGAGGTTTTTTGGTGTGGCATCCACAAATTGCCAGAGAGAGGGGAAAAATGTATAGGTAGCGATAGGCAATACTTTGAATAAAATATTTTTACCGTTTTCATACAATAAATGTGTATTTTCTATAAAAAAATTCCATTTTCATATTTACAGACCTGATAGAATGTAATTGTATATCATTACAATTGGAATTTTACTAATATTAGTTTATCTAATGAATATGATTCATTATGTAACTTTGCAGGGTATGGAAATGAATGGTAGATCGATGCATGGAGGTCCTGGGGGCAACCCAGGCATGCAGAATGGCTATGGTGGCTCCCCTGGCCGAGGGCCCTCCTGGCAGCAAGGGCAACCTGCACAGCACGCACACTCGCATTCCCACCCCTACCATCCTCATCAGGTGAGGACTCCAAAATCTATATCCTGAGTTAGATCAGTAATATAAACAATTTTTTCAGCGTCAATGGTTGAGATGCACAGTCTTAGACAAGTTGGCATGATTGATTCTGTACATGGAAAAATAATGTACCCATGTTTTTAATTTTATTTTGCATTTTTACTCTTTTAAAACAATAATGAAACTATAGTCAAAACTTCTTTTTATTTAGATACTTTTTAACATTATTTCTAATGTACATTTGCTAAAAATGTTTCTCTGAAAAATCCAAAAACTTAAAAAAACATTTCTTTGAAAACAATTAACAAATAAAATATTAATAATTTATAACTCTAAAATGTAAATATTTCATATAAAAGTAGAAAACAACTATTACACAAAAATATCTGATCTTGTAAATTTTACATTAAGAATTTCGGCACTTTATAAAAATGTTAACTGTTTGTGTAATATTTGTCAATCATATGGGAATCCACTTTTGGCAAGTTGTATAATTTATTGCTTTCTACACATAAAGATATGTTTTATTATTCTTAAATTTTCAATTTTGTAGTTATGAGTATTAATAAATATGTATCAATATTTCAGCAAAGTATGTATGGAGGACAAGGACCCCCCCAGTCTCCCCCGTACAATGGCCCTCCTCCGCATATGAGAGGGCCACCGCATGCCAATAGTGCACATGTCATTGGTAAGATATTACATTTATACTATCAATGTTACTTTACACATCTGGATTACATTAAATTATTATAACGTAATTTTTCAAATAATGTACATTATTTGTGAGATTCTAAAAACAGAATCTGCTATATTTTTTGTTAAGTTTAAGTCAAGTTGTACGTATTAGTGAATCCAAATATAGGGCTTTTTATAGGAAATCAAGTGTATTAAAAATAGTTTTCTATTTCATATTCAGAGGTAATATATGTTAAGTGTTGATAAAATTTGTTCTAAGAGTACCTGCAAAGTAACGCTTGCTGGTCTGATTAGCTACTTTAAATTGAATAACAGTGACAATGCTACATTTTCATAGAAGCTCTTCTAATGCTGCATATCTTAGATTTTGGCATGTCAATTTTTGTATTACAGGTATATAAATAACTCCATCTATGGTTCATTTTCACTGCGCATGCGAAAAAATTTGTCTGCCAACAAATATATTTTTTACACTTGTTAGCCTAATATAAAATAGCATTGTTTAAGTTAGGTTCGTTTCACATAGAAATACAAATAATATTTGATTAATTTTCAGATTTAGCTGGGAGTCGAGAGCAAAGAGGATCTGCATTTGAGCTGTATAGGAAACCTCAACATATGCACAACATGAGGTAAATATATTTGTTTCAATATCAGATAATATTTGCCTTGCCGTCACTCGAAGAAATGTAAATTTTTTCAATCTGTTACATGAATATTAATTTACATTATTTACAACAATTGATTTCGAAACATTGTTTTCAAGTTTTCAAATCCTACCCATATTAATTCAATAAAAATCAATTGCACAAATATTTACATTAACTTAATATTTAAATGAAAATATGTATATTTATTTTTTATTAAAATATTCTCATGTTCAATTGCTTGAAAAACATATTTAAGACATGTTGTTTGATTTTCAAAATAAAGTTTTTATTAATAACCGGACAACATTCTTTCAATATACAATTTCAGATATGTTTTTTCCTTCAAATATGTACAAATATTGATAAACATTGTTAAAGTGCATGCTTTGTTCTCCATAGTCCCTTGTTGCTCTAACATGCAAACACTCATTGCTTAAACACTAACAAATCCATTTGGGAATCTCATACTCTGTCTAGCGCTCGTTACTGTCTGTTACTGTTACTATACATAATATCTTGTTGTCCACATTTAATATGTAATATTTGTTTACTATATTCTCATCTGCTGGAATACATATTACATTACTGTATTGTAATACATCACTTGGTGGTTTTTAACACAATTTTGCACATATATTTCGAGCAGGTTTTGGCTGATGTGTCTGCATCTTAGTGCATTAATACACATTCAAATCATTTAAGCTAATTTGATTAAAACATATTCGTACTGACTATTGAACATGACACTTTAACGCATAATTTCCACTTGACGTCTCTCAATGACGTTCTCAATGGTCGTCATAAAAGCTTAAGACAGAGAACTCAACGGACCATAAAAAATTGCATGCAAGCTCTATCATACCGTTGATATGTTACAGTTATATATATGCTCATGTTAGATCTAAAGGCAACTTGTGAGCAGCTTTCGGTATGACTGTGGTAAAATGAGAACACAGCCTAATTAACCCTGAGAGCGCTGCGAGAAAAAAATATAATTGTTTATCTAGTGCTGAGATATATTTACGATTCGGACGTTCGTGATAAATATTTATTTTAAACAACAAAAAAACAAAAAATATATATTTTTACAACATAAATATATTTTAGAATATGTACCCTTGTATTCTAAATGAATGATATTCATTTAGAATACAAGGATAGAACAAATTTCTTCCACTGCTATAGCAGTGCGCCGATCTCTCAGGGTTAAGCAAATCAAATGTTGATCGAAATTCACAATAATATATGAGTATATTAATCTAAGTCCAAGAATGGATCTTTACAAATGAATCCATATATCTTCTGGTACTCATCATCAGTTTTAATCATTGTCAGTACAGACAAAACAAGTCTTTCAATAATTTGTTTTGAATCAATATGATTTTAATGTGTATTTTTGGGGAATCTAAATTTGTTTTCAAAAGATAGGTTACAGAAATATGTAATTATGATGAACTTAGTACATGTTTTCTTACTTCAACAAATATATTTTAGCGTATTTAAATGTAAAAGTATAATTTTATCCTTAATTAATAATTTTGAAAGAGAGTGTTTCTCAAATGTATGTTTTGTTTGGGAATCCTCCCTAGCCCCGCTCGAGAGGCCACTGGAAGCGTGAACACTGAATCAAATACCACTCCTAAACCAAACAAGAAATTATCCAAAAAATCATCATTCTTAAGAAGCATCACAATTGATTTATTCAGATCAAAATCTAAAAAAGTATCCAAACATCATTCAGTATGTGAATCGGACTATCAAAATCAATCGAGACCAACTGTAGTTCGAAGGGAGAAGTCAGACCTTAGCAGCGCGAACCTTCTTCCAACCAGAGGCCTGTTTAGAAGCAATTCATCTTGCGAGGGTAAAACTCCTCTTAAACCCATACTCAAGAGGCAAACGTCTTTCAATGAACACAATAGAATGATACCGATCAAAGACACTTTTTCTACTCCTTTGGAATCACTCCAACTCAGGAGGCAAAACTCTATGTGTGAAATGGAGACTGAACCAAAAGTAAAACCATTCTTAAGGAGACAAAATTCTTTGATTGAATACAATAGGCGGGGCGTTTATGATTACCAGTTCAAACCATTTAATATGATTACGGCTATAGATCCTCTGTACCAAAGGAAGGCTGAAGTTAAACATGAACCGTACTACCCAGGAAAAAATATGAATGCTCCATCGGAGCCAATTTTCCAAACCAAAAATGAAGCTATTTATGGTGTTATCCCTAAACCTGAAAGAACATACGCTTCAAGAAGTGAGATAAAGAATAGTCAAATTGAGTCTGCTTATGCTAATAGACAGGAAGTACTTAAAAAACAGACGCAATGTCCTTATTCATCTAGGCAAGAAGTAATTCATGAACAAAGTTTACTGGCATATGAAAGTCATTATTCGACTAGAAATGAAATCCAGAGACAAAGAGAGGGTATTTATGCATCAAGACAAGATTGCTGTAAACAAAGATCATCAGAGAATCCTTATGGAATTATTAAGCGTGCATCCTCGGAATCTCCATACGCTACAAGAAATGAATTATTAAAGCAACGATCTTCATTACAAAATCCATACACTACTAAGGAAGAGTTACTGAGACAGAGGTTAAATAGTGAAAGCCCATATGGAACAAAAGAAGAAATGTTGAAAAGTAGACAAATTTCTGAGAACCCATATGCATCAAAAAGCGAAATTATTAGGCAACTCTTGCCAGCTGAAAGTCCTTATGCAACAAAAGAAGATCTTATAAGGCAACGCCATCGTAATTCAGAAAATCCTTATCAAACTAAGGAGGAGATGCTAAGGCAGAGACTATGCACTGAAAACCATTACAGTACAAAGGAACAAATTTACAACCAACGGTTATCTTGTGAAACTAGTAGTATGATAGAAAATGAGGTACGATATAGATCTTCTACTCAAAGCCCTTGTTCAACCACTTCAGAGGCTCGTAAACAAAGATGTTGTTCCGAGCCCCCGTGTTGTTTGAAAGATGAAAAATCTCCGAGTAAAAATTATTGTACAAAAGATAGTTGTGCAAATTTAATTTCAGAAAATCCTTATGTGTCACAACAGGAAGTTATTGATCAAAATTTAATAAACAGTAGTCGTCCAACTTCAATGAAAGCAGACGATGAGGAATTTTCTGTTATAAACAATTTAGCCACTTTGAGAATAGGTGAAAGTCCCTACGCAACTAAAGCGGAAGTCAATCGAACTAGAGAAGACACATATGGTTCAAAATTACATGTTAAACCCTTGAATGATGAAAGTTATACTAATTATAATAAATGTTCTTCACCTAAAGTAACAGCAGTCTCAGAACATGGTTCTTGTATTTGTGAAGATATTTCATCCATGGTTCAGCAGCCTTGTTCATCACACAGTCCTGCTCTTGAAAATCCTTATGTGACAAGGCAGGAGATATTATCTCAGAAAGCAGCTTTATTAGCAAATAAAGAAAAAACGCAATCTGAAGATAAATTTGAAGTTATTCGTCTTCGAAATCAAGCTAAAAAGGAGAAGATTTATCAAAGTAGAAAAGAAATAACCACGATGGAAGGGAATTGTTCACGTGATCCTATTTATGTGTCAAAAAGAGATCTAAAAGAAACTGTCATATATGAATGTAATGAATTGAAGGATCACAAAGATTTAGTTAAGAACGAAAAACTAGAATCAAGACAGAGTCCATACGAATTAAGTGATGTGGCACACTTATCTAGACGTGGATCTTTATATCAATCTAAACAAGAGGCTATTTTGCAAAATAGTCCGAGATTTCACGGTGTTAATTTTGATGTTTTAAGGAATCAATCGAAAACAGATCAAGAAAAACAGACCAATCTTGTGTATGAAACTAATATACTCAAAGGAGAGCCAATATATCAATCGAGGTTGCCTCCAAAAGTGAAGTTTGTATCTGACGATATGCATCCACCTGGAGCTGCATGTTTTACCTCAGCTACCTCTATGGAAACACACTATGAATCAGAATGCAGCATGCAATTTGACTGCAAGCCTCATAGTACACCGTTTGCTTCTCAAGACATTAAAAGAGGAAATGATACAACAGTACCAGTGTTTAAATGTAATAATAGATCGGTGAGTTTCGCTAATAGTAGCGGCGAGGGACACGATACAACTATAGTACCTGGACCACTAGTACTAGACACAGATCTTTTAGCCGTGGGACAGAAAGGAAAAATCGGAGGTCCTGATGGACCATGCACTACCTGGGGAATATTTGATAGTCATGGCGGAATCCTCGAGGATCGTTCGTGGGGAGTATCACTACTCATCCCTCCTGATGCCATCTTGCCCGGAGTGAAGCAGAAGATATATTTTACAGTGTCAGACCCTCGACACAATCAGACTACTCCTGGCCCACCCATTGATATGGACAAGGGTAAATAAACTAATTCAATTGGAATGATGCACCCTTTTCACGTTTTTCAGCACATAGTGATGCATGGAGAAGTAGATTTATGTACACATATCACATAAGAATGATGTAGTCATTCAATATTTTTAATACATCTTCTTTTATGATGACTACTGTTAAATATCAGCATGCTTAATATATTTTCTCTTCTCTTTTCACGTGGACATAGATTTGCTATAACTTATTAGTTTAATATGTATATACAATATTTTGAAATTTTTATTAAGATGGTTTTGGGTTGACAAATCAATAATTATGAATGTTCAATCAATAACTTGATTGGAAGAATGCATAAAAAATATTAACAATTGCAATGAGTATTTTCATGTGAGTATTGAAAGACTTTTTTATGATTACTCTTGCCTAATTATTGCTTCCTATTATTTATAATCAGGACAGGTAAGATTGAGTTCAAGTTTTAACTTTTTTTCTCTCATTTTGTTCATTTTACGTACGTGTATGTATATTGTGTTTTATTAAAATTTCCACAGAATTAAGGAGTTCATGGTTATAATCCTCAAGTATTATTAGGTTCAATTTTGGTTTATCCATATTTCCATGAAAAGCTCACTTTTATAACAAGCAAATTTCTCACATTACAAACAGTTTTTTTTTAATATTTCCACAACAACACAACACAAAAAATAACGCAATCTTCATCATTATATGTGATATGAAAATTATAACTTGTACTTTTAAGATCACTTACATCGACTTAGCTCAAGTTTATATATGATCCTTTTAGCAAACCTCTGAAGTTTTGATAGTTTCTTGACCTTTATATCATCATCATCATCATCATTGTCAACCAGGGTTAATCCACTGCTGGATAAAGGTCTCCCCAAGTTGACTCCAAATAGTTTGGTTTTTTGCTCGTTGATGCCTGATTTCATCCATCCAGCGTACCTTCGGTCTTATTCTGGGCGTCTTGGGTACCATTGGATTATTTCAGATGTCCATCGGGAGTCTGACATTCTGGCTACATGTCCTGCCCATTGCCACTTCATTATTTTGCACACCTTTATATAGTCAGTCATATTAATAAAACAATCCAATTTAAGATCATGAACAATTGATTTGATGAAATATTAAATACAGTTAGTAATAAACCTTGACATCATTAACAGATCTATGGAAAAAAAAACATGAATCTCAATTTGTCAAAAGAAATTATCTGGGACTAAAAACTGTGGTAATCTTTTGTTAGTTCAATTTAACATTTTGTGAAAGTTAAATTCATGTGTGAGAGACATACATACATACCATCACACCATGTCTCTTTTGCGGCAGACATATCTTCATTCTTTTTTATCCATCCAGCAGACAGCTCTCACCTCGTCTACGTCTTGTCATACATGCTCTCCTTTTTCTCAAACTCAACTTTTCCCTCAGTTACAATTGTCTCCTTCCACTCTTTCCTCAGTCTACCTCTTCGTCTCTCTCCATTTATTCCAGACAAATATATTTGTTTTATAAGTCTTTCGCAACTTATTATCTAAATATGGTCAAACCATTTCAAAATTCTATTCTTAATTCTACTTGTACAATAACATCAATCTCTAACAAATTGTTATCCTTTATCCGATAATTTCTTACTCTATCGAACATTATAATACCATATTTGCACGCTTTTCTACTGCATTTATTCTACTTTTATCACTCCTTTTAAATACCCAGACAGGCCAAATACTAGTACACATATATTGTTGTAAAGTTGGGATTATAAAATATGACTTGCGCAGTATAACTTGACACACGGCAGCTTACGAAATCTTAATTTCCACAACTAGGACAAATTTTTCTATAGCACCTTTTCATGAGCAACACAGCTTTATTGTATTTGACTCCATTACTATTCTTCTCTGGAATATTCTTTTGTTTACCAGGAGCATTTTATATATTTCAGATTTCATTTTAAAATCGATGCAAAGTTTTTGTCACTATACTAGCATTCACACCGATCACTAAGAACATTATTTTCTTTGAAAATTTAATTCAAATGAAGGGATTTGTATCTAGTTTTCAATTCAGAGTGGTATTTGGTACTCTTCCGAATGGTTTGAAAATGTTATATTTTTTATGCTCTTTTTTCTTAAATTCAGCGGTAATGACAATTTAAATAATAATACATATAATTCGCTGAAGTATAAATATAACAAGGAGAAATAAATTATATTTACTTCAAAACAAATATTACACTTAATAAATAAGCACCGTAAAGTCACATTTATTTGTGAATTTTTGTTACAAATGTCTTTATTAAATTCAAATTTCTCAATGATAAAAATAATAATTAATAAAATGAAAATTACTCAGTTACAGAAGATAAAATCACCGTAAGTCAATACTAATTATATAAACTTTGGCTACTTCAATGTGTTCTTGATTATTTAATTAATATTACTTAAAGACTGAGCTTAAGCTCATAACATGTATTTAAATTCTACACCTTTAAAGGTATAGAATTTAAATACATGTTATGTTGTAAGATTAGAAACAAGGAACAATTTTGGTAAAGTTTATTATGCATGCGTTATGAACTTAATGGTTGATTATATATTTTGTTTTTAATAAATGTGAGGACACAAATTTTCCCTTATGCTCCATTGTTTTTTACTGCATGTTTTCTTGCTTCTAAGTTTTTTTGCTTTGTTTAGCATGTTTTAATAAAAAGGGTTCATAAATGAAAAGTTCGCTTTTTATCAAGTTTTTTTAAATATTTAAAAGGTTACGCATTAGATTACACATAAATTACAAAATATTCATAAATAATTTATTTCAATATCAAATTACAGTTTAAAAGATATAAATGACAGTCATATTCAAAGGACTGTAATTTATATCTTGTAAATTTGATGTTTTTAAAATTCTACTGCTAATTCTTATATGACATTTTATTTGTTGATATTAGTATGTTGAAAGTGTGAACTAATATATATGTGTATAAATTTCTTGATGTCTAATTTTGATGTATGTTATATGTAGGTGAGGCTCTACTATCTCCACTAGTGATGTGTGGCCCACAAGGGTTGGGTTTATTTGTTGATATTAGTATGTTGAAAGTGTGAACTAATATATATGTGTATAAATTTCTTGATGTCTAATTTTGATGTATGTTATATGTAGGTGAGGCTCTACTATCTCCACTAGTGATGTGTGGCCCACAAGGGTTGGGTTTATTTGTTGATATTAGTATGTTGAAAGTGTGAACTAATATATATGTGTATAAATTTCTTGATGTCTAATTTTGATGTATGTTATATGTAGGTGAGGCTCTACTATCTCCACTAGTGATGTGTGGCCCACAAGGGTTGGGTTTATTTGTTGATATTAGTATGTTGAAAGTGTGAACTAATATATATGTGTATAAATTTCTTGATGTCTAATTTTGATGTATGTTATATGTAGGTGAGGCTCTACTATCTCCACTAGTGATGTGTGGCCCACAAGGGTTGGGTTTATTTGTTGATATTAGTATGTTGAAAGTGTGAACTAATATATATGTGTATAAATTTCTTGATGTCTAATTTTGATGTATGTTATATGTAGGTGAGGCTCTACTATCTCCACTAGTGATGTGTGGCCCACAAGGGTTGGGTTTATTTGTTGATATTAGTATGTTGAAAGTGTGAACTAATATATATGTGTATAAATTTCTTGATGTCTAATTTTGATGTATGTTATATGTAGGTGAGGCTCTACTATCTCCACTAGTGATGTGTGGCCCACAAGGGTTGGGTTTATTTGTTGATATTAGTATGTTGAAAGTGTGAACTAATATATATGTGTATAAATTTCTTGATGTCTAATTTTGATGTATGTTATATGTAGGTGAGGCTCTACTATCTCCACTAGTGATGTGTGGCCCACAAGGGTTGGGTTTATTTGTTGATATTAGTATGTTGAAAGTGTGAACTAATATATATGTGTATAAATTTCTTGATGTCTAATTTTGATGTATGTTATATGTAGGTGAGGCTCTACTATCTCCACTAGTGATGTGTGGCCCACAAGGGTTGGGTTTATTTGTTGATATTAGTATGTTGAAAGTGTGAACTAATATATATGTGTATAAATTTCTTGATGTCTAATTTTGATGTATGTTATATGTAGGTGAGGCTCTACTATCTCCACTAGTGATGTGTGGCCCACAAGGGTTGGGTTTATTTGTTGATATTAGTATGTTGAAAGTGTGAACTAATATATATGTGTATAAATTTCTTGATGTCTAATTTTGATGTATGTTATATGTAGGTGAGGCTCTGCTTTCTCCACTAGTGATGTGTGGCCCACAAGGGTTGGGTTTTGCTCGACCCGTGACTCTCCGACTCCCTCATTGTGCCAACACTCTTCCTTCGCTAGGTCTCACGCTGAATGCTACAGATACAGAACCCAGTGCACAGCCATCGTGGGACAATATCCTGCTCCCTGCTACCACCACACTTAATACAGTTGCTGTCAAAGTAGATCACTTCTGATACACGTTGCTGTCATAAAACAGTAAAACTCAAATTAAAATTTCATTATCAGTTTATGATTCGTAGCTAAACATTGAATCTCATCAAATATAATTCGATTTTCAACATAAAGGTGTTATAAAATAACTGATTTTATAGTAAGCATGTGAGAGATTCTTAACTGTTTATTCTTGGTGGGACTCATAATACACAAAAATAAATCAAAATTATCGTTATTTGACATTATTCTGTTAACTTTGTACCCATTGGCCTGTTTCGCTCAGTAAACATCTTAAGAATGGCTTTGAAGTTGCTAATTGGAGCTCACTTCAGAACCATTCTGAAGATATTTGTGGAACGAAACCGGTAAATAGACAAAAAGTTATTAATATAAAATTAAATTAACTATTTCTATTTATTTATATAAATTTATAATGCGATTTTATTTTTTATTCTTCTTTTGGCATCTCCACCTGAAAATTGAGGCACTTCTGCCTTCAGATCCATCCCATTCATTATTTGGTCACTTTAAATATATGCTATGTTACTATAAGGATTCAATTTATATCAAAATATTCGTTTTTGATGATTTTTTTGCTAACTTCTAACGTTAAATCCACTCAAAGAGCTCACTTGATAAAATACCTTGTAGCAGACTGAACTATGTATTTAAGAACTCTTTTTTTTGACATGGTTCATAGCTACAAATGATTTATTTCTGCTTTGAAGCATAATATTTTCTGACATTTTCGTCATGACACTGTGTTGTTAATCAAAAATATTTAATTGATTGAATATGACTGCATCAGGTAAGTTGATGTGTATTTGAAGAAACAATTACATTTGAAATGAAAAATACTTTTTTTTTCAAATATGACAAATGAATATTTCAATTTATTTAAAATCAATAATGATAGTTGATTTTTTTAAATTAAACTTTTGTATTTTCAGAATAAATATGATTTTAAATAAATAGTATTTGTGATAATTTTTACTGTAATAAAATTCATAATAGTATGATTAATTACCCCGAGTCGACTTTACAATGTATTAATCCCATTTTCATTTATTTTTGTTATATATATTTTTTTACTATCAGTCAACTTCATTACTACAATTAATGATTAATTGTTTACCATTGATATGTAAATAAGAATTTAATGATGTATTAATGAATTCTTGCTCCCTGCTATTGTTTAATTAGTTGAATACCATAGTGCCTTATACGATAAAAATATATTTTATTTCTAATTTTATCCGATACATTTAAGTTTGTTTAATTTTGCATGTTTCTTAAAAAAAAATGATGTGCCTTTATTACCTATATATTATATTAATTGAATGTGATATGCTACATTTTTATAAATACATTTAAATTGAAAATTTGCATTTACCCATGTAATAAATAAATTTGTTATTTGCTAAAATGTTTAGTTAAACGGCTTCCTTATTTGAATCAATAGCAATTATGTTTTTTTTTTCATTTTAAGATTATTTTAATACTTCTTTTGGTGTAAGCCATCAAATGACATATTACTGTTTAAAAATACTTGTAACTCGGTCTGTTTATGAAGCTAAAGTCATGTACAAAATCATTTCTTTTTTCATGTAAGAACTTATTTTAATAGATATTTATTATATACTTTATCTTTTATAAAATTAAATTTATATATTAAATATTCTGTAGATAAAAGAATCATGACAAATTACACCGTTTATAAATTTATATTAAATGTCATTTTTAAACCTTTTTTTCTTTTTCCATTTTGTTGACAGCCCTTTCTTAGAGTACTTATATTAAAGACTGAGAGAAATATTTTCGTAAATGGCAATAAAACAGTACTGTACAAACATTTTATTTTTTACATTCAATTTAGCTTATTGGCTGCTTTACATTAATTATAGTACTAAATAAATCTGTCCAACAAAAGGCTACAGATTGAACCTTCCGATTTTCTTAAAAATGGGGTCTCCTTTCCATCAAAACTTCAGAATAGTTTCTCAAGATCTATCCACAGGTTAGGCGAACAATCTGCTTCAATCAAAAGGGATCATCCATCATCCTCAGGATTACAATTGATAATTAAACAGCGTATTGGTAGCATAATTTTTAATGCCCTAAAATTGACATCTATATTTTTAAGACTCCAAGATAGTCACTGGTTCGTTTCCTAAATCCACTATTTCATTTAAAATCCAATTATAACTCAGCTTTTCGATCCATCATTTTATCACTTTAATATGTAAGTATGAATGACCAAAAACAAAAAATTCCCATATGAAATTGATTCGGAATTATTGGTTTTGAAAATGACGTGTGGAATTTTAATGAGGTTTTTAAGTTTTTAAGAAATGCTTTTTTCAAAATAATATTCTTTGTTTTGAGTATTTGTCTTATTGATTTTTTTACATATATGTTTTCATTTCATTCTACATAGATTGGCACAATTTAAAAAAGTTATGTTCTTACCAAAATAATTTCTTTTATGGATATTGACTGCCTTATATATTGTATGGATACCTTTAATTATCTTAGAAGGTTAAATAAATAATTTTGGGTCTTTGTTAATATAATTGTAAAACCACCAATATTTTATAAGTATATAAATGCTTTGATAGAGATTAAATACATATTATATCTTAAGAATCTCATTTTATGTAAACAATCCATTAACGTTAAGTTTTATTTTAAATGTTTCATTGATAATATTTGTGCCTTCTGTTATGAAAAATAAATTGTTTATGGAAAATTCAGAAAAAAAAAACTATTTACTTAAAATTATCATTGATCATAAAATATTGTAAATGAATAAAACTGTTTCTATAATATGATGAAAATATATTTCTGTAAAATATAAATGTGTTTTAATTAATTTTACTTCCTCTTGTTTTAATTAGATTGGGAAAACATCTGTTGAATTAGACTCTCTTTCTTTATATAAGGTAAGCAAGTGGGCATCGCAGGTTCAATTCCTAGCGGGTTCACTTCCGGACAAGTTTTAGGCCATTTTACATCTGAATTGATGTTTTTCTGCAGCTTTATGCTGCTTATCATAAATTGTTATAGCACTATTAAGTAACACAAATAACAGTGTTATATATACTCAGTCTAATGAAAGGTTGTAGCAGATTAAAACTAACGATTGTCTTGGAAGTTTAATCCCTTTGCCATCGGATCTTTGCGTTTGATTTTTCAAAATGTGTACTTACTGGATTGCAAGAGCTTGGAATCAAATCAATACATGCACAGGCGTCTTCCAACTACAGGGTGGTTGATAATCATACTTGAAACCAAGGGATTGCCAATATCATCACATATCATTATATTGGTCAAAGTTCATTATAGCAAATACCGAAGTAACAAAATATACAGAATAATGAATATTTTTTATTGAATCGAACAAATGTATATAAAATCATAAGTTGAACGAATCCTGTTTAAACTAAATCAAAATTTCAGTAAGTACTTATAAACATTTCAAGAAAATTTTAGGATGAAAATAGCCACATGCAATATTTAATGAATAGTTTATGAATTTTGACACTCAAATGAAAAGATAAAAAGATTTTTTAAAGTTTTCATTGATAATTAATTGCTCAGCACATAATTCAACATGCGATGGAGGATGTGCAGCAGATGTAACACATAGAATTAGTGTGGGATGGATGAAGTTTAGATCAATGACGGGAGTTCTATGTGATCCGAAAATGCCAGTAAAGTTAAAAGGAAAAGTATACCAAATGATTGTCAGACCCGCACTCCTCTATGGCTCCGAATGGACGATGTATAACTCTTACTCTAGGCAACTAGAAACTGCTGAAATGCGCATGCTAAGATGGTCAGCTGGTGTGTCCCTAAGAGACAAAATAAAAAGCTCACGCATTCGTGGAAGCCTAGGTGTTACAGACATCAACAGCAAGATGGAGGAGAGGCGATTGAGATGGTATGGGCACGTTGGACGCAGAGCACCCTATCACATTGCGAACCAGGCAATCTCCATGGATCTTCCTCGAATAACAACCAGAGGAAGACCAAAGAATTCATGGGTGGTGCAAAAAGATAACCTGATGCAGAGGCACGGCCTGGGGGACGTAGTCCGGAACAGAAGAGCATACAACCTGAGGACGAGGAGAGCTGACCCCAACAGTCTTTGCAGACAGTGAGTTGGATGGAGCCAGGGAGAACAAGACATAATTCAACATGCTAGAATATGTTCAATTTGATTTTTTTACCATCAAGTTGTATATCATTTCTGCAACCTTTGGATTTGGGAATAATACATATTGTAAAAGTGCATCACAATAGTGTATTACTGATCAAAAAATTATTTCTGAACATAGTTTTAGATGATTATAAAAAGATGTTAAAAAAAGCATCTGATGCGATTTCTGCAGTTTGGTGGTCAATCAAAGGGTCAACAAATTTTAAATGTTGAAAGAAGGCCTCAATTCTTTAAGATAGCGATGCATCCACTTAATAGCTACTAGACACAATACAACTTTTACACACAAATTGTAAAATAATACGCTCATTTTTTTGATTATGTACTAATTTATTTAGTTAATGATTGACACTGGCAACAAAATATTATCGAAAAAATGGATTCAATCAACCAGCTGTCCAAGATATAAATTGTATGGATTATTGCATCATGTCGATTTTACTCTATAATTTCCAAATTTGTGAGTATTTTTTTGTAAAAAAATCATAAAATATATTTTTGGAATAGATATAAAAGAAATAATACAACCATGATTAATTTCAATTTGACATATCTTGTGTGGTTGCAACTAAATTAGTTCAAGTATAGAATGGATTTATTGATTTTAACTGTTATTGAAATTAAGTTAACAAAGCAATAGGAACTTTCGCATTTCCATGCCATAAATTATTAATAAAAAATGAAATTTTGTTTTTAGTCAAAGTGTAAAAAGTAAGTGCCTACCCACTATAATGTATTAGGTGTTAACATAAGTTGTGTCCGTTTTTTTTTTCAAATTTAAAAATGAGCACCAAAAGTAAAACAAAATGGTAAAGGTTATACGTCATTCGAAAAAAAAATTCTGTTCTACAAGATATTGTGTTTGCTTTAACGTTATATATATTATTTTATTTGATTACAAGCCTTCAAGATGGAATGTCAAGTAGACGAAAGTGAGTATTTTCGACACCTCCTGTTCATGTTCAATTGTCGAACGTTGATTTTTGTTGTTTTCACTCAAAACATGTGGAACCCAAGCGCCGAACTTCTGAACTTTTCCCGTTGATTTAAGATGGCGGTGTACAGTCATGTGACTACAATTCATCTGCTCAGCCAATTCTACGGTGGTTTGAAGGGGGGATCTTCATGAATAATATAGTTTAAGCGATCCTCATCGAAGTCCACTGGTCGTCCGGAACGCTCCATGTCTTTCAGGTCGAAATTACCGCCTTTGAAACGCAAAAATCATCGATGAGCTGTCCTTTCATTCATAGCATCTCCACCGTACACTTCGCAAATATCACGAGCAGCTTTATTACCTCGTTTTGTTCAAGTGAATTATCTCATAGCTTAAACAGTAAATGTATTATTATAATAATTAAAGTTGAAGCGAAAAACAATCAATCTCGCTAATCAAAACATATTTTTTTATTACGTCAATTTCGCGTCAAGTGTCCGTAAATGGCATCAATTAGTTTAATACACATTGACCTTAACTTTTATCAGAGCTGAGGAAAGGATGGCCCAACCGGGGCGCTTGCCCTAGGCGCGATATTTGAAGGGCGCCAAAATCGACAGGCATAAAAGGAAAATAGCATAAAATAATGAAAAAAATCAAAAAAATATTATAACGGTCAAAACTTATTTTAGATCCAGTCTTGAAAAAGAGATATTATCTTGAACGTTTGATTTCGAACAAAAGAAATTTCAATGAACCTTTTCATAATTTCTCCACCACGAAAGCTCGAAAAATCAAGTGATAAATGTTTGATATTCTAATTTTGATCCGTATATTTATATTGTGGGGTCAAGTTACCGTGCTTCCCCAATTTTCTTTTTTTTATGATTAAGAGGGAGGGGGAGGGAGTGATTATTTGAGCACTTTGCACTCCTGTTGGATTTACTCAATACTAATAGACTACTCTGGGGCTAAACATATTATATTTTATTTTTTAATAAAATTTCTACTATTCAAACAAAAAAATACATACTAAATCAAATCAATGTCTTCATTTGATCAGAAAATGGGATCATTTATAAAAATAAAAACTAAACGTTATGCTATTTTTTTGAGACAATCTGTTTTTCTCCAATAGTGACCAAAATGATATGTTTATTAGGGATGCCTTTTTCGACAAGTTACTAAATTCAGTTATTTAAAAACTAGATAATTACTAAACCAGATTAAATTACGAGTTTCACATTTCTTGTATTGTTTATGACAATAGTTTTGTAAAATGTGTGGCTTTTATTGGTCAAAACTTTTAAAATATGTTTGTAGCAACGTTTTTATAACCACCCTATTATGCGTCCGGGGCCCAAGGATGTTCAACTTATATTTTAATGCGTACACCGTATCCACCTGGCGAGAGGAAGGCGGTCAAATGTGAGAAGATTGACTTTTACAGATAGACAGTGTTTTGAACAAAAATGTACAGTTATTTCACACAATTTGTTTAAGTATTATATTTCCACATCTTAATATATGTTTATTGTCAAATTAAAACTAATCATTTATATTTTTTTAAAGCATGGTATTTTTCATAATATTCTCCCACGCACGTAGCCGCTTTTATATCACTAGTTTAACAAAAATATAATGTCCTCACTCACAGGAAAGAACACACAAAAGCTCCAGACCGTACAAAGGAACACGGAGAGATGCATGTTGGAATATACGAGTACTAAAAGATACCGTAAACGAAACACCGGAATTTGCAACAAAACAAAGATAGAATACGTAATAAAGGCGTTCAAGAAAATAAAATTGCAATAGGCAGGACACGTAGTCAGAATGTCAGATTCCCGATGGACATCCGAAATAATCCAATGGTACCCAAGAGGCATAAAGAGACCCAGAAGAAGACCGAAGGTACGCTGGATGGATGAAATCTAGAAGCATGGCAGCATCACATGGCGCCAATGAGCAAAAAAAACGAATTATTTGGGAAGACCTTCATCCAGCAGTGGATCGACCCTGGTTGACAATGATGATGATTCATAATAAAAGTAAAAGTTAGATATCATCAATCAAAGTGGTGGAAAGGAAAGAAAAATCAGGAATGTAACACGTTACACTCGTATTATTGACTAGAAATTAAGAGATTTTTCAGTCGCTTTTTTTAAGAAGCTTTATCATGCCAAGGACATTAGCTTGTAACTGGTTCCAGAGTCTCACCGCATGGACAGTAAAGGACGACGTAAAAAAGAAGAGCGGTCAACCGGAAAGGCCAATAAACAATTTCTGTTTGAGCGTAGTGCTAGTAGAAATTTATTGAACCATAAAATACAGTAACTAGTTATGATATTTATTCGCAATGAATGAGATTTATTATTTAAAATAACCTTAAAAAATGTGGGTTACGTGTATATCGTTAATGTACGAATGTGTCCAATTATTCTACGTCGCTCGTCGTTAGTATGTCCCTTATCATGAATATCATAATATGCAGATTATGATAATCCTGTGCCATGTAGGGAAGCAATCTGAGTCCTAGGACATGAGGTCTGGGACTCGCGGTAATCGCTGTGTTCAATAATGCAATCTGCAGGAGCATGTACGACCGGCCCATACACATACTCGTACGAGTACGTACGTGTGCCAATCTAAATTAGAATGAGCTTATACCCAGTACTGTGAAGCTTCCTTCAATAATGGTTGAGTAATTCGAAGTACATTCTTCAATGATATTTTATTTTCTCAATAGAATGTGGTGTTTCGAAATGTGATGTCATCGATTTTTTTAAGGTATCGTAAAATGAAAAAATAAATAAAGCCTTAATATTGGAAATAATAAGATATTAGAAATGTACATACACATAGAGAACTTCTTAACACCGTGAATATCTAAGTCACTTTATTCGTAATCCAAAGTATCGCCTATTACATTTGTTAATTAAGGGAACAGTGAATGATACACATTGGTTGAAGATAACGAAATATTTCTTTTTAGAACATCAAGAACTGCACAAGGTACACCGTGGAGGAGTTTAAGATAGTGCTGTAACGAGGTTGCGGAACCTTGGGACTAAATTGTAAAAGTATCAAAGGAGACCATTAAATGCAATCGAATTTTACTACAAATTCCAGAAAAATATAGATATCATGCGGGTGTTTGCCTAGTGAGACAGCTGATAGTATTAATGTAGAAAACTATTAAAAAAAATTCGATTAGTTCATGAAAATGGACGAAAATTTAATAACCGGATAACAAAAATCGATTAATGTTAACAACTCGGTCTTGTAAATATTCTAATTCTAGCCGGTTGTCCTTTTAAAAAATGTTTCGTATTAATAAATCACTCCAATACAGGTATCTGCGAGACACGGTATAGACATATAGAGGGAGAAAGGGTGGCAGTAATTCCGTTTATCCGTTGAATTATTTACCCCAAGGGGGCGGGAGCGGCGGCCGGGCGGCCCCAGGGGGTGAGGTCCCGTCAAATGGCAGACCGCAGTCACCGATGCTTCGCAGGGACTACAAAATTAAATAGTCTTGTATCACAAGGCGTGACGCAAACTTGATGTTTTTTCCAGGCTATTTTTGAACACGATAGTGGTCCAGTTTACGAAATATCTTGTAGAAATAGTAAAATATATACAATATATTGATAAAAATTCTTCCCCATCTATAAGTGTTCAGATAATAGCTGTTGACAATTTCGAATTTTTTATTCCTTCGTATGTTATGATGCTGAAAGACAACACTTACTTTGGCTCTAATAATAGTAACTTCGAGTTTAGAGCCTGGAGTTGGCAAATAAAACATGGTTCGTTATCGTGCGTGTTTGTAATATTAACAAACATACAGAGACAACTTGTTTAACGTGTGCGAGTGTAGTTACCAGACGAAATTTTGGGGACCTCCGTGACCTAGATGGTATGTATAATATAAGGAGCAATAGAAAAGTATGTATAACGACCGAGAGCTTCTTAAAACTGTGGAGATTCAGTAACATACTCGTATTACAGTATCTCGGTGAAATAATGAGAGACACAAGATACATTTTAACACAACTTATCATTCAGGAATAAATAAATGGTAAACGAGACAGAGAAAGCGCATCTCTTAGATTAAGAACTTACGTGAGCGGTTGTAGGGAATAAAATAAGAATTGCTATGATGGTGACCAATCTCCAATAGTTAATTCATCATTCTTCGTCAGTAACAGATTTAAGTACGAGGTTATCTGCACTGCCGCTAATCTTCATCAGTGGTAGATGGCGGAATCACCTACGTAGGCATAGATGAGACTTACAAACTACTACCTACATATTTTAACAACTGGTGTTTTATCTACTCTTTTGACGGAGGGGAGGGGGTTGCAGGAGATGCACGGTGTACACGAGAATGCTGTTGCATGACTGAAAACCTCCGTGGCCTAGTTGGTAAGATGCTTGACTTCGAACCGGGGGCTTCGTGATCGATTCCCGATGGTACTAAAAAAACAAAGGGTCTCAGTTTGGTAAAATAGTTCGTTAGGTCACAATACTAGCATACGCCGAATACGTGTGCGAGTGTCGTAGTATCTTGCGGTGGTGTTACTAACACGTACAATGACAAACCGCGAGTTCCTTGCCTACTCTAGTGAATCTAAACAAAATAGCTCGATTACTGGGGCCGAAGGCAATGTTGTCCTTCAGCCACGTTCTTCAATATGTCCGAATCACCAAATCGGGTATGTTGAAGGGTACCATATGAAAGAAAAAATAAATTGCATGACTGCGAAGTCTGGAGATACCGATAAAGCAGTTCACAAATGGAAAAAATAATACATATATACCATCACGCCGTTTACATGTCAGGATAGGCAGAGGACAGAGTGCCATAATTTCCTCTCTTGACACATCCTTAGCCTCTTTTCGATTAATACACCTTCTCATACAACTTCTACGGTTTCTCTGCCTTTCTACGTTTACTTTTTTCAGAATATCATTTACTTGATCCAACCGTACTTTTCTTGGTCTTTCTCTCACATGTCTTCCACTCACATTTGCACTATATGGTATATCTGTTTTGTTAGTCTTTCTTCATTCATTCGTTCTACATGCCCAAACCATCTCAAGATACTCTTCTTCATCTTACTTAACACATTAGCATTAAGTTCACATTCATCCCTTATCACTTTGTTTCGTATTCTGTCATACATGTCACTCTATGTAAAATTCTCAGTGTACGCATCTCTACGGCATTTATTCGTCTCCTCTCAATCTTTTTCCACGTCCGCGTTTCACTCCTATAAATCAAAGTTGGCACCAAATATTTCAGTGAAAAAAAACGTCTTAGCGGATTTGAGTTAATATGTTTTAGTGCCCCATTGACTTTGTTTCCAATCGCTACACTTCATTTGATATCACTCTTAACTCTTTCATCATCTCTGAAAATGAATAGAGAAATATATTGTTTTTATTATATAAACATGCAAAAAAGCAAATAAAAAATACACATTTGAGATAAATTTGCTCTCAAAAGGTCTGAGCTCATCTCATAAGATTGATCTTCACAGTTGGAAAACCATGTAAATACTTAATGATGTTCCTCAACTGTGAAGATACTGCGGTGACTTGGCATACTTAAGAAATACTGAACTATGTTACGTGACTTTCAGGTACTAGACCTAAAGCCACAACATGTGAGCATGCACTGTGCTATAACATAATTCATTCAGGCTCTCCCCAGGATCGATACGTATTTTACGCTGTACTGTACGAGTAGGCACTGAACTACCGATAAGAGAAAATTCTTTCTTGCAAGTTGCAATCGAAATGCTCATATAACATACATTATTCACCCTCACACTCACACTCCTGCCCGTTAGATATGATACTGTATTTAACACACTCACACTCCTGCCCGTTAGATATGATACTGTATTTAACACAATTTATTTTAAACAGCTTCAATTTTCGATTGTACTAGGTAAGTCCAGAAAGTAAGTGTACTGAATTTTTGTAGGTTACAATTTTTTTTATTTAAACAAAAAAATTACGTGGTTATCGTAGTACATATGTAAGCTATTTTTCGACATAGTCGCCATTCCTCTCAATGCAGGTGGTGAAGCGGGGTGTCAACTTTTTGATGCCTTCCTCGAAGTAGTTTCCCGCCAACCCCTCCGTCCACTTCTCCACCTCCTCCTTTACCTCGTCATCGGTTGAAAACCTTTTTCCACCCATGTCCAGCTTCAAGGAGGTAAAGAGATAGTAATCTGAAGGTGCTAGGTCAGGGGAATGCGCGGGATGGTTCAGGACATCGCATTTAAACGAGGCGAGCAGTTCCTTCGTGGCGTTGGCCGTGTGTGGTCTGGCATTATCGTGCAGCAGGCAGACTCTCTTTGTCAGCATGCCTCTCCTCTTGTTCTGAATCGCCCTCCGCAATTTTTTTAGGGTCTCACAGTATCTTGCAGAGTTGATGGTCTCCCCTTGAGGCATATATTCAATTAAAATTATGCCTTGACAGTCCCAAAACAATTGCGTCAATTTCGTCAGTCACAATTGAAGGTCTTCCGCTCCTCTGATCATCATGCACAGAAGTACGACCGTTTTTAAACTCGCGACACCACTTGTACACACTCGTACGATTCATAGCTTTATCACCATATGCAGTTTTTACCTTATTATAAACCTCAACCGGAGGTTTTTCCTTCCAAACGAGATAACGGATGACGCCCCGTATTTCGCACTTGGCGGGAGATTGGATTTACATTTTTCACGAAACGTGTTGTCGCGTCGACACTTCTCAACGTATTGACCTCGAACCGTTCTCGTTGCGAAGGAGAAGGGTCAGGCTACACGGACGTGTAGCCAACATGTCGAAAAATAAAATCCATCCAGTCGTGAGAGCCTCAGTACACTTACTTTCTGGATACGCCTCGTATAAACAAAATATAGAATATTATTTTGAAGTTATACCCGACGTCACAGGGTAAATATATTTATTACAAACTCTTACAATATTTTCAAAAGTCTTTTTCAGTAGGAAGCTATACCAGAGATGTCTAGCAAAAGGTTTGAAAATGGATGAAACGAAATCAAAGGTTATAAATATAGAAAGAAGTGTGGTAAATAGTGTGTGAGATGTATGGGCTAAATTACCTTCTGCTACTATTCTTTCAATGTCACACTATAGTACGTGCTGCCATTCAATATAAAACATACTAAACTAGCTTTATGCCATTTCTGAAATAAGTATTATATAATTATAGAAAATGACTGAAACCGGTCGCGTAGTGTATTAGGCGTTTAGTTAAACTTGGCTGTTTGCCTAAAATCTCGACAGCTATTTAACAATAGAAATACATGCATTATGCCAGAGATTAGCAGTCTTATGCGGTCGGAAACATTTATATTCTTGTTAAAAGCCCTCTTATCTCGCCGAAAATTTTCAGCGTCTTTTCAATCATGGATTAGCGCTACGCTCAAACAGAGATTGTTTATTGGCCTTTCCAGTTCACCGCTCCTCTTTCTTTACGTCGTCCTTTACTGTCAATGCAGTGAGACTCTGGAATCAGTTACAAACCAATATAAGACTCGCTCCGTCCTTGGCATGCTTTAAGAAGCGACTGAAAAAACTCTTAATTTCTAGTCAGTAAAATAACGTGTTTCATTCCTGATTTTTCTTTTCCTTTCCTCTCCACCATCCTTTCCTTTCCTTTTGATTAATGATATCTCACTTTATAAGAAAAATAATGTTCGGGTGATTGTCCGTCTTTGTGGGATTCGTGAACGTGTTCTCGCGTATATGTTTATGGATTTCGTGTGGATGGATAGTCATTTGAATGATTTATGCGACCACGTAACTTGCTTCATTTACTTTTGTCTGGTTGGTTGGAAGAGATTGCCACCTGGCAATAAACCCGCCAGATTGTATTGCAATAAAAGTGTTAAATAAATAAATAAACATATTGCAAGCCTAACTCACACAATTCGAATCGTTAAACAAAACTTTATCTTTGAGTGTATTTTTCAAATAGGCCGGCTGCGAGTAGGGTCTGTATGATGAAACAATAGATCATGTGTTACCTTTGATACCAAAGAGAACTAAAACCTTAACCCACGGCCTGGAAGACAGGCGTTTTACCCACTAGGTCAAGGATCTCCTTCTATTAATAATTTTATCCAAATCACGATAAATTGAATTGACTTTCATCTCATTATTGCGTTTATGGCAGCAATATTTGAATCAGGACAACAGGATATGCCTACCACAAATAGTCTTACATAGTCATTACCGGTGGCACCGACATCAAGTACCCTGATGTACTTTGTATTGTGTCTTCTATTATACTAGTCACGGGTAATGGGCATTCATTAAGTCATTCTTTCATAATTACACCAACATGGTGTGCTCTGACCATTTCAAGTCGTTGTGCCATCAGATCTAGTATACTAGGTTAGTCAAAAAGTTTTGAAAGCGGAAATGAAAATACATTTTTTTTGGGGGGAAATCACTTTTATTGCTCAGTATAGTCTCCCATAAGATCAATACACTTGGTCCAACGATCTTCCAACTTTGTTGTCCCATCACGGAAGTGACTTTCTGGAAGGCCTGCAAAATACTCCTCTACGACGGCTATAACCTTTTCGTTTGATGAAAAATGCTTTCCACGAAGGAATTTTTTGAGGTGTGAGGACAGCCAGAAGTCAGAGGGAGCTAAATCTGGCGAATAGGGTGGATGCTGCAACAATTCGTACCCCAATTCACTGATTTTCGCGATGGTTTTTTGAGCTGTGTGAGCAGGTGCATTGTCTTGATGAAAAATGGTTTTTTTCTTCTGCAAACCGGGTCTTTTTTCATAATTTTTTTCATTCAACTGGTCCAAAAGGTCACAATAATAATCAGAGTTGATTGTCTTACCAGTTTGGAGATAATCTATCAATAAAATTCCTTTTGCATTCCAAAAAACTGACGCTAACACCTTCTTGGCCGATTTCTGGACACGAACTCGCTTCGGAGCCAAAGTGCCTGGTTCACACCACTCCTTAGCCTCTTGTTTTGATTCAGGATCATGGTGGTAGACCCAAGTCTCATCCATAGTGATGAATCGACGCAGAAAATCCTTTTTATCCTTTCGAAATTGCTCCAAATGTTGCTCAGAAAGTCGCATTCGAACGTGTTTTTGTTGCCTTGTTAGCAAATGCGGCACCCATTGTGCACACAGTTTTTTGAAACCCAAAACTTCAGCCAAAATATGCCATGTTGTTCCATGTGAGATGCCTATGGTGTCAGCTATCACATCCACAGTCGATCGATGATCTTCCAAAACCATATCCTGTATTTTCGCTATGATTTTTTGTGTTGATGCACTTTTTGGACGTCCTGAGCGTGGATCGTCTTCAACGCTTGTACGGCCACGCTTAAACCCCAAAACCCATCGGTGAACGGTTGGGAATGAAGGAGAAGACTCCTTTAATACTTTCACTATCTTTGCATGGATCTCAGTAGCCGATAAACCTTCCAAAACAAAGAATTTAATCACTGCACGATATTCGGATTTTTCCATTGTTAAAAAATACACTGACACGTCAACTTCAAATGGCTTGTAAACAAAGAATGAATTGACAGATCGAAATGAAATTTTGAGTACGTTCTTATGAAAGATGAAATATTAAAATGGCGTAGAATTTTTGGTTTTTCTACTGCTCCATAGATGTCGCTTTCAAAACTTAAGGACTAACCTATTAGTCGTATGTCCGGTAAATTTACTGGTGTGCAAAACCTCCCCCACTTAATGGGGTTATCTACTCTAGAAATTTGAAAAAAAATCGTTTTTTTGCACATTCTTAAAGTTTAGACATTTAAAAATATGTTCTCAAAAGGAAATTAAAAAATTCTCAATATTTATGAAGTTATAGCTATAAATGAGGCAGCAATTACGCCGCACCGGAATGACTCACACAATAATCTCAAAACTTGAAACGCGTTTTTATCGAAACTGCTTTTTTCAACCTGGTCGACATAAAATCTCAAGTTCTATCGAACCGATTGCTTTGAAATTTAGTGTAAAGCTTTGATTAATATTTCTCTATTGTTCCTACATTGGAAAATTAAAAACGATATTTTTACTATTTTTTAAAAATTGATTTTTTTTCAGACAGCCGCCATTTTATTTCTCTTTGATACCAACAATTGATAATGACATTATTTCTTATCAAGAAACTGTGTACGATTTTTGTTTCAAATTTACAAAAGGGTTCCAATCATGTCGACCAGCTCACCCCCCCTTTTTTACAAGATATAACAGCTGATATCTTGAATTTTTTTTCAAAATTTTGTATACATTCTCAAATCATCGATAAACAAACTGTAAAAAATGTATGGGAAAAATATTTTTTGTTTTTTTTATTTAGTCTGAAAAAAAAAACGCCTGAAATAGCCACTTAAAACAAACTCCACGACACATATTCGCTTTCCAACTTGTTGAACATTGAATTGACGAGAAGATATTCGACTATCAGACTCAGCAACGACGAAGATACCTGGTGAGTTTATTGCTACACAGTGATTTCTTTAAACCTGCCAGCTGTCAGTCCTATAGAGTATTGGACTTAAATACCGTAGCTTTTTGGTAAACTCACTTGTTTAACACCGTGGCATCGTGGGATTGATTTTACGAAGATTTTATTTTGGTCAGGAGATCTCTCAGTTGCAAAATTGAAAGAATGGCGAAATTGGCATTCAGTATTCATCGAGTCACAATTATGAACTCTGTTCTCGTAAAATTTATCATAAAGGCAAACTTCAAGTCTTCTCTGAGAAAGTTGACGAAAGTCACGTATTCGCTGTGCTTCTTCAGCACGACGCTCGTCGACTTTCTGTTCAGTAGCTTGCTGTTGTTACACTTGTCGAAATTTTCGCATTTGTTGAACATGTACAGCGCAACGCTCATTGGCTTTTCACGCTTTCGGCGATAATTACACATGTAATTATTCAACACGCTTTTGTCTTCTTTCGTTTGGATCAATTCCTATAACCGTATGACAATAATTTACTAAATCGAAGACAACACAATTAACAATCCTTAATCGTAACTATGACATAAATAATTGAAACGTAAAAAATAAACCGTTACCACAACACCATTTTTTTACGGACGTAAGTACAACCGATTTTATATTGTTTGAATTGAATTCTTGAATTATGATGATTACATTTTCGCTGTATACAGTACGACCTGACGGGTTTGTTGCCATGTGATATTCTCTTCCAGTCAACCAGAAATATGTTAAAGAGGTCTTAAGCGAAAATCAAACTGAAATGTTTCTTAGAAATATGGGTATCAAAGGGAATTGAACCCGCCACTCCCGAGTCACGTAGGTCAACTTAGGGGATGTCTAATAAACAATCGAAGAGTGCTCTTGGAATAATATTTGTTTTTTTAATAGATATAGATGTTGTTTTTTTTGTTTATCAAAATATGAAACTCGTTTACTTTCCTCTATTCACCACACAACTGACAAAATCGTCAAAGTAAGTGTGATTAATGAAATATGTCGATGAAGTATTTTATGTTGTTATTTTGTTTGCGCGAAATACGGCTTTGCGCCTTCTGGACCCTGGCCTGTTGTGTGCAGCAGTACATGCGTATTTATTTTTATCAGCAAATTGTATGAATCGTGTAAGGGTTTTTAATATTTAAATATTTTATTCAAGCATCTTTTATTTCTGTATTCACTCGTACTCTGAGTTTGTGTTTTGTAAAAATATGAAGTGTTTTGTAAAAATTGTAAATGGTTGTAATCGACCTTATTTATTTAACACTTTTATTGCAATACAATCTGGCGGGCTTATTACCAGGCGGCAATCTCTTCCAACCAACCTTACACGAGTGAATAAAAAATAAATAAAATTGAATATAAAATTCGAAATGATTTATTCTACTGATAACATTAATTTCCGCTACACGTGTTTCTATCTCTTATCACGAGGCTCTTTTCTGGCGAATTGATGTCATTGTCACAATATAGAAACACCTGTAACGAAGAGTTATATAAGTAATGGAATAACAAAGCGTATACATTTCATTACGCTGTGTCCCTTGCGGGGTAGGCAGACAGAACATATCTCTAAACTTTTCTATCCATGCACACAACGTTCGCCTCATCCACATTCATACATCTCGTCATGTACAATATTCTATTTTTCATTGTCCTCAGTTTACTTTCTTTCAAAACCTTGCACTTTTGACTTGTACGAGTATAGTCGCTTAGTCTTGCTTTCGTGATTCACTCTCTCCACATGTCTTCTTCTCCCTGGCTCCATCCCAACTCACTGTCTGCGAAGACTGTTGGGGTCAGCTCTCCTCGTCCTCAGGTTGTATGCTCTTCTGTCCCGGACTACGTCCCCCAGGCCGTGCCTCTGCATCAGGTTATCTTTTTGCACCACCCATGAATTCTTTGGTCTTCCTCTGGTTGTTATTCGAGGAAGATCCATAAAGATTGCCTGGTTCACAATGTGGTCGGGTGCTCTGCGTGCAACGTGCCCATATCATCTCAATCGCCTCTCCTCCATCTTGCTGTTGATGTCTGTAACACCTAGGCTTCCACGAATGCGTGAACTTTTTATTTTGTCTCTTAGAGACACTCCAGCTGACCATCTTAGCATGCGCATTTCAGCAGTTTCTAGTTGCCTAGAGTAAGAGTTATACATCGTCCAGCATTCGGAGCTATAGAGGAGTGCGGGTCTGACAATCGTTTGGTATACTTTTCCTTTTAACTTTACTGGCATTTTCGGATCACATAGAACTTCCGTCATTGATCTAAACTCTCTCCACATGTCTAAACAATCTTAAAGATGCTTTCTTTATCTTATTTAAAACATCCATTTTATTAATGCATTAATCTCAGATCTCTTCACTTCGCGTTCTTTCATACATTAACTCTATAATTTCTTTAGTGCATGCATCACTTAATTATTAACAAACACATGTATTTCCCCCACACCAATGTTACTTGTATCCTTCTTTTGCCTAGTTCAAGTTTCCTTTCCATCTGTCAAGGTGGGCACATTTTTACGTACTGTCATTTTAACTACTTTTGATATAGCGCGGCTTTTCAAAAGTTCTCTGTCGCTACATTTCTATCAATGTCTCCATCACACATAAACAAAGTAATTTATTATTTTTTATTCTAATATGATGTCCAGAAAGTTAAAACTGAAACCTTTGATAAAATAAAATTGAAAACATCCAAGGAAATCTGTCTAGATTTACGATGTTATGAATTTTCATGTATCTTTCAGAAGAATGCCAATATCAGTCCAAGTGTGGTTGCATAGCGATCTATAGAAAGAGAAGGGAAGATTAATAGTCGACATCAGCAGCCGGCTCGTGGAATATCGTCGTGCGATAAAACAAATTTATTTTTTCTTCCATCCCGGGAATAAATTAGGTTTATCTTCGGCCGGATTCAATCTCCTCGCGCTATCTGATACTGAAACCTATTGAAAACACCCTTCAAGAGGATCTCAGGTCTAGTTGTCTCGGGTAAGTACTTAAGAGGTCTTGTTTCGCTGCTTGAATGCAATAAAAAGAAAAGAAGATTTAATACCCATTTATTTTCAGAAATCCACTTTCAGCTATCCTGTTTTATGTCGATTTTTTCATTACTTCGTAAACTTAATCAAGCCGAAGTGTCACGAGGTGTATTTTTTATTTCTTTTACATTTGGCACAGGTTTAACCCTATTATATTAAACATGTTGAAAAGTTCAACCAAGGACGTGCAAAAATAGTAAATAAATACAATCTCGCTTATTTGTGTGCTTACATAGGTAATACAAATATTTAAATGTAGCATAACATATTTTTTTGTATTCAACATTTTTTGGTGAAAATAGAATCGAATTCATTCAATAATTTTATTCAATTGGGTCCCAGGAGTCATTTTTATTTTTATGTCAGTTAGTATTTAAACTAATAAAAAAGTAACATGTGTGTTAGTATATTTTTAATAGATAATCCGCCCATACGTATAACTAAGCTTGAGTGTCGGGGTGCCTATCGGTGGGACTAGGTGACATTTTCATAGAAGCTTTGAATATCCTTTTTTCATGATGGGTGGTAGATTTTTGTTTTTATAGAGGCGCTTTCTGTATCTACTCACTGGATGGTGTTATTGTTAAAGCCGGGAGAAGTTATTTGTTGCATCAAGCAAGGATTTTTGAAGTTGTCGTGGGGAGGTTGTTTTTATGCCCAGAGGGCTGGCCGCCATTTTACAGAAAGAAGTAGACTCTCTTCGTATTGGGAGAAAAGTACGACTTGGTAATATGAAATATCTTTCCATGCCGTAAATTGTTTTTAATAAAATAATGTTAAACTTAACACTCAAATATTTAGCAAAGGTATAGCTAATTACTTGTGTATGTAGAGATACACATCAATTTTAATCAAAGTCTGTCTTTTAGATATGTTAATTGTAATTATTATTATATAAACATTGATTTATGGCATGGAAATACAATTTATATAGCCAGATTCGTATTTTTCTCCCATCACGGAGAAACAACTTGCCCATCGCACCAAATAACTTCTTGCTTTAAAAATAGCACCATTCAGTGAGGACATATAGCAGGTGTCTATTTGAAAACGAAACTCAACCACCCAATACGAAAAAAAGGACCTTGAAAACTCCAATAAAAATGTCAACCCGCCCCGCATTGAAAGAACCAATCTCAATAATGTCAGGTAATCAAATTTATTCCGTTCCATATTTGAAAATTTGGACAATGTTTTCACATACATGTTTTGTGTTACATTTTCACTTCACGGTCACAGAACGTATTGTTTCATTTTAACTTTCATATGTCTTTGACTGATTATAGGCAGAAGTCGTTCTTACCGGGATGAATGAATTGAATTATATAGATTTACTTTGTTGTGTTGTTTAACTTATACTGTTTTTTTTCTATTATATAACACTGCATATATATATATATATATATATATATATATATATATATATATATATATATATATATATATATATATATATATATATATATATATATATATATATATATATATTATATATATATATATATATATATATATATATATATATATATATATATATATATATATATATATATATATATATATATATATATATATATATATATATATATATATATATATATATATATATATATATATATATATATATATATATATATATATATATATATATATATATATATATATATATATATATATATATATATATATATATATATATATATATATATATATATATATATATATATATATATATATATATATATATATATATATATATATATATATATATATATATATATATATATATATATATATATATATATATATATATATATATATATATTAAATTCCATTTGTTGTTGTTTTTTAATCTTTGCATAAAAAAGATCATTGAAATAACATAAAATTATTAGCATTAGTCTGGATGGTTGGAGGAGATTACCACCTGGAAATAAGCCCGATAGATTGTTATACAATAATGTTAAATACAACTCATTGTTTTCCATTCGTTCTACGGTGACGAGTGAGTAAAATAAATATAAAATATTACGATGAAATAGTAGTAAAAGTTCTGCACTATCGCCACTGAAGGAACTTAATAGAATCTCATTGACAATGTGTTACATAGTCTGGTGCAGAGCTTCATAAGGACAACAAGATTATATCCATGATTCCTGATGCAGAGCTTTATAGGTACAACAAGATTGTTAACTAGAATGTATGTACGGTTATCAAATTATCCAGAATGTTTATATCTGGCATGCCTCGTCAGGGATTTCAGAGTTGAAATCCCGGCACTTGGTTAGATCGCTAATATGGAACCAGGTCTATTTTAGATTAATGACTAGGGAATTTCACATTTATAGCACAATGTATTCGTATTACTTGTTTTTGGTATGGGCAGTTAATTATAATAATTGAAAATTGCCCTTAAATATTTAAAAAGCTTTTAAATATAATAAACATTACTTTTGAATTAAGAAAAAAAGCACTCCTTTGTTTTGTAGAAAATTATTTAGTAAAAACTTTCTATACTATTTCTATAATACATAAAGCTTATGGTATATACAATACAATATGGCGGGCTGGTGGCTATGTAGATTTGTTTCTAACCAACCTGAAAACTGTTAAAAGGTTATTTGTATAACAACATTGCGACTCACTTTTTGGGTGTAATCATAAATTTAACTCAAACCCCCTTGGTCGGGTAACATACATTCTTTCAACTGGTTATGAAGGTCGTCTACATGAAAAAAAATATTTAATATATAATGCGTTGACGACTCCGTTGTCAAGTGGAAAAACAATCGACTTTCATCCCAATATTTCGGATTCGGTTTCTGGTGGCATAAAATGTCTGGAAGATATTACTAATATTTAAGAAAATCTAAAAAAAAAACTAAGATTATAAATAATAAGTATTCACTCATATAAGTTCATGATTGCTTCCAACTTCCTCAGTCATAGAAGAAAATTTTCAATTTCAATATTCAAAGTAGTTCCATTCTAAAGAGATAAAGACTTTCCAGCTGTTGGGAGGCCCAATTTGCGTTAACAATTGAGAACAGCTCCTGCCGGTGCAGTCTAGTGCATCATATTATAAATAGGCCAAAACCCATACGACGGCTGTCGTCGAAGAAAGAATACGAGAATTGAATTTTGAATACAAGAGAGGAATACTTGGATTCTCTCCGAAAGTAATTCGAAATTTGAATCTCGGTGGGTCCGTGATAAATGAAAAGATGGAAACTATACTGAACGAATTTTAAATACCTAGCTAACAATTTTTAAACCGGTATAAAAGGGGACGATGTATAAATGATATATATATATATATATATATATATATATATATATATATATATATATATATATATATATATATATATATATATATATATATATATATATATATATATATATATATATATATATATATATATATATATATATATATATATATATATATATATATATATATATATATTATATATATAAACAAATTCTACATTTATGAATATATATTTTTATAAATGTAGAATTTGTTTTACTTCCGTGAATATTTCACGGGCTGCAACTAGTTGTTAGAAATGTTTAAAGTTAATATTTTTAACTATGCTGAACAACTCACAACTCCTCGAAAGATCCTGAATACGTATACCACAAGCTGAAGATTTCTTCGAAGGTTTAAGGAATAATAAAAAAAACATGATAAATAGAGACTAAAGACGACGATCAAGTCATGGATATGTGCCAAATTCACTCATATTGATAAATCTCATATACGAGTATTATATTTTCAGCACCTTATCGACCTTGAATGAATTTTGTGTCCCCTTTAGGCTCCAAACACAAGCATTGCTTTCTACGAACCAATGAATTAAAGAGAGTTTTGAATATTTACACCGATAATGTCTGACTCTATAGCTCTCTATACAATATTATAGGCTATAAAGACATATACTCCGTTACACTAAAAGCCTTTATATAATTTGTAGACTATATATTCTTGTTCACTTATTCTTGTACCGTGCTTTCGAATATCTACTGAACGTTAGCTTTCATGTTGGTCACATGAGCGTATCTAAAAAGCTGCTCAGAAGTACTGCTTGGTTGTCTGTACATACACATATTTCGCTCCGCATAAAACCTGCGGTATACTGTTGAAGGGATCTCTTGCACGGGCTCCTACAATTTCCTTTTCAGGAACAAATATTCGTGTCGTGCGGAAGACAACTAATCTCGAAGTCACAATCAACCGTGGCCTGGGTATGTTACCCCATATAAGATCGTCCCTGCTGAGTGCAAGAAAGGCTTTTTAAACTGTTTCGCACTTGGCGTAGCCCATATGGGGCCTACCGTTCCGTACGAGCAGACTCTACTATATTTCAGAATTCTTGGGGATTGTGTGCTATGCATCCAGGTATTGGGTACATAGAAGTAGGCTCTCAGATGCGAAGAGGATGCGATTGGCGGTCAACGGTGGACCCAGTTAGCTATCGCCAAGGCTTATAGGACATGGTCGGTGGAAGCACTTTCGGTTTTAACGGGGCTCGTTCCATTGGATTTGGAGGTCCAGCGACGCGCCGCGATTATCCTTTTCGGTAAGGATAAGCTCGTGAGTATAGGTGACATCCGCCTTCCCCCCTTATCAGGGATGATCACTCACGCGATTTTTAAAGCCTACCTAGAGGCCCTTGGTCTTCTTGGTTGCCGACTTGGCAACATCGTTGGTCGTCGTCCTCCGTGGGAAGAAAGCCATTTACATTATTTCATTGTATCAAGGCGCGCCTCAGCTCCTCACAGGTACAACCAAACTATTGGACTACCCAATTTCTCTCTGGCAATGGAAAACTTTTTATTGTAATTTATTTTTAACAAACACTGTTTATTCCACTTTTTTTATGACGGTATAACCCTACCGGTTTCAAGGCTTTCACCTCATCTTCAGGGGAGCGTAAACAAGACTAAATGCTGTTCGGACTGGCACCGATATAGACACTTCAACGGTTGGAGGCGGGAGGGGTGAGGGGAAGGCTAGGTATAATTTCGGCCAAGAGCGGGGAGATTTTGGGGAAATAACTATTCAGCAGATGCTCTGATCGGTATACTGACTTAGAAATTTCTAGGGCCTCTAATCTGTCCAATCTATTTCCGTTGCCGCTAATATGTAAGAATTTGGCATCATCGATAGAAAAAGTATGATTCTCACGGTGACAATGATTAGCCATTTCAGAATAAATTAGAGGATTTGTTAAAGCAGATCGGTGTTCACGAAATCTCTTTTCAAAAGATCTTCCTGTCTTTCCTATATAGAAATTATCACAGTCAGCACATAAAAGTTTATACACACCGCTGTTGTTAAGTATTCCATTTTTGCCTTTCCCATTAAATAAGAGTTTCCGGAGATTAAAGTTAGTGTAAAAAGCTGGCTTTATGTGACTTGGAATATTTTTGGTTATTTCATTTGATATATTTTTTATAAATAGGACTTTGCTCCATTTATAGGTATGCTTATAGGTGTCGTTAAATATATAATCTTTTATAAGTTTCTTTTTGTTTTGTTTTTTAAAAGTGAATCAATGAGGCTTCCAGGATAGCCATTATTTGTAGCAATTTTTTTTATGGTTATTAATTCTTTTTTAAAATTGTCGTCGGTTAATGGGACACTGAGCAATCTATGAAGCATACAGTTAAAGGCGGCGAATTTATGATTATTAGGATGGTTAAAACTTTTTAGCTTCAATCTTGTCCCTTCGCCTTCTTGCCATTTTGGCGACCATCTGGATCAATCCGCAGAGCATATTATGTGGTACTGCGATTGGCATCAAAATATAGTTTCGTTACATTTGAAATTTTCTGTGAAAGTACTGGCAACTTACTGGGCTGTTTGAACTCCAAGCCTTACACCACTTTATAAGAAATAAAAAATCCCTTTTCCCGTCATATCGGACCATAAGTCTGTCGTCACTGCTATTCGTTTCACCCTCAGGTGTGTCACCACTGGAGAAGGAGTCCCTTTGGGCAGTTCTTTCTTCGTCACTATGTGACGTCACGTTAACACTTGCCTTACTGTGCTTAAAAACTCCACCAGCCACGGTGCTGGATGCTCAGTGTCCAGTAAAAAATGTATATTTTTAATAAAAATTATGCAAAATCTGCTAGGCTATTTTTTGTAATTAGCTATAAAAACCATTTTACTATGTATTAAAACGTCGAATAATCAAATAAAATATAAGTCCTGGTCACTCGCTATCCATCACAGGGTGGCAAGTGTTAATAAAAAAATATAGAAAATTTCAATCTTCCAGTGAAATCCCGCTGGATGGGTACTTATTTTGTCTAGGATCGAACTGAACTATCTGTCCATACTATCACCGCTGCTTATTTGTTTTAATCAAGGTACCACATTTTAATAAATATTCGATAATTATTACGACATTTGAAGTGTGTAGTATCGCTTACGCCAGATTTCCACCGCTGAGCCCTGTTTCACTTACGGATTTTATGCTTTTAACCTCGTACCTCGGTGTTGTGCTGCGTGTACGAGGCGCCCTAAAGACATAAATTTTACCGAGAAATTTCACCACTATAACAATCAATTACAAAAGAAAACACATTCGTTTTTCTTCCTTTATCTTCTATGTTCACCTTTTTCCTATATGCCTCACCGTTATCTCGTTTTCTTTTCTTGAATTCGATATTTTTCAGTTTTTTTTATCAGATGATAACAAAGTTATTTTGCTGAAAATTTGGAAAATAGGGTAAAATAGAGATCTATGAGTTAGATGCTTGTCCAATGCTAGACGTAGAAGTAATACTTCTTTTTATGTAGGTGATGCTCACACTTTACAATTTCACTATAAATATCCCCTATTTTCTAAAATATTCGTTCTACTTAACCTTCAGACTGGACTGTCACTAGACTGTAACGCTGACCGTAGCATACCTACGGAACGTAGAAATTTCATATAATTTTTCCTGACAACTTATCAAGTCAGATCGTTAATTTGATTTTGAAGACTGGTGATTGATCAGAATTACTTTAGCGCAGATTTGTCGGGGTCTGACTCTGGTTAAATAAAAATTTGGAGTTATTGGTGTGGTGGTATCGAGAGCTATACGTTTTTTTTAAAAATAACTTAAAGCACGGTAACTAAACTACGAAGAATGGACAATATTTTATAATAACCTAATTATTTTGAGGCCTGAGGTGTTTTTGATAGTATTCAAAAATTTCGTTGTATTGTAAATGTAAAATATGTAAATTCAGTAAAAGTTTTATTTTATTTTACAAAACTTATTTATACAGGAAAACCGCAATCAAGTACATGATAAATAATTGTTTTCCTAGACAGCCCCCATTACTAAAAAATCTTAACTGTTTGTTTTTTAAAAACATTTTTCGAAATGTTAAAGATTTTAGTGTTCCAGGACCAAATCCAAAGTCACAGCAAAACTAAGGAAAAGCACTTGTAGAAACTTTGTTTTACTTATTCTCAGTGTAAACAGAATCAATATTTCTGTATATTAAATAGTTTTCCGGAACATAAAACCATAACTTATAACCCCTTGCTGATGTTCATATTAAGCCACTTGATAGAGTAAAATAGTGGTATTCAAACTTTTTCGTTTCACAGGTCTTTTTATGTAATAATATTTTTTCAGTGCGTTTTAAAACACTTGCCAATCAGTAGGATAAGTGAGCCTGTTGTTCATAATTCAGCATCTCAAACTTTGGAATCAAACTAGGCACAGCTTCCCTCATTTTCTTTTCTACGTTAAGATTTGAGTAATATTTGGTTATTATTTCATCTACTACTGAAAACCCAGCTTTGCTGAGTTAAGCTATCGCAAAGGGAACCAGGATTCACTAAGTTTGAGCACTCATTATAGCATAGAAACTCTTTATTGATATTAAAAACTCGATCAATTCTATATGGACAAAATTTGTTTTTAATGATCTTTCGTAAGACATCTCAAGCAGACTTTGTTCTTCTACCGACGTAAAGTGAGATGAAAATTGGGCCCAAGAATGGGTCTGTATGAAATGGACAAATTCAATACAGTTCAGTTCGATCCCACTACCACCTCAGTTGTTATGGGGGACAAAATAAAGACATGTTCGATACAACATGGACAGAGGGATTTATTACGTGTCAGTTACGAGTAGATGTCACTTCCTTTCATTATAATCGTGCATCGGCGCATCGAATTAAATTTGGCTGGAATAAAATTTTTCGAATATCACGCGACACTTGTGAGAATTGATCATGACGTCCAGGGCGTCTAGGCGCACACTTTGAAAACATCTGGAGTATAGCACAAGTTTTTAAGATTTATCAACTTTAAATTGGGTATTCAAATACTTGACATTAATTATAATATTCTCAAACGAGCCTTTAATTTATTACTATCATCCAAAAGAAGAATATTGAATGATTTACTTTTACTAGGTACATACAATTGTCCACTCTGACATACTCATAAATTGTCCCGAATTGTTTAGTTTTTTTAATATTAGAGGTTCTTCAGTATCTACTCGCTATTATGCTGTTTCTATTGTAAACAAAGTACATATAAAAATGAACAGAATTCTTCTATACAAAGAATAGATCTTTTGTGAAATCAATTTGCTTAAATTGCCGATATATTTTTCCACAGATCAATAATTTATGAAAAATACAAATTTATATCTTAAGAATTAATCTCATTTATATATTATAACTATGAACTAACTTAATTAAAATTTCCTATATATCATTTTATTTTGAATTATATTAATATATAATATAATTTCTTACAAATAGTTAACACCTACATACTACCTATAGCTAGAAAACAATTGTTGCATCATCTGTTTCCTGACTAGTCCACCTACAGTATAAGCTGGGAAGCACAAGGTCTAAGTGAATGTGATGGAATGCAATTAGTCTAAACGAGTGAACATGTACTTAACATGTACTATATTAATAATATAATAGTTAAGTCGTTAACACTGTAGATGTATGAAATACTTTTTCACTAAAGCACTGTTTTTTAACTAATGATAATATTATATTTGAAACCGGAAGTGTTATTCCATTCCTACTGAATCCATTGTTTGATCATCGTATTACACTTTTTGCTGAATCCATTGTTTGATCATCGTATTACACTTTTTGCTGAATCCATTGTTTGATCATCGTATTATATTTTTTGCTGAATCCATTGTTTGATCATCGTTTTACATTTTTTGCTGAATCCATTGTTTGATCATCGTATTACATTTTTTGATGAATCCATTGTTTGATCATCGTATTACACTTTTTTTCTTGTTATTTTTTCTCTATATTCTGTTTTTATTCATTATGATTATTTTAGCACCTTTAGACATTTCCTTTATTTTGTTTGTACGTATCTATATTTTGTTTATCACACGAATGTCCCAAGAGTTACGTCCGGTTTGGTACAGTGCAAGTTGCCCACCTATAGACGTTCTCGTAATGTGTACATAATAAATTGTTGAATTATTGCATTTATAAGAGTGGAGATATGTTAACTGGCATACTTTTGTATTTTGTATATATTTTTAAAATTCATTGTTTCTTTTTCTGATTATTTTTTTTGTAATTAATTAAATACTCACTGCTTAGGGTTGAATATTGTTATAAGGCACGGAGTGTAGTTAATAAGTAAATAAAAAAATATAAATATAATTTTTAATAAAATTGAATTGATGTTGCTCCCTATCAACAACAATCAATCAATCTAAGATATAAAAATATACTCTCAGATCTTTCCTCGCCCTTAGTATTGTAAAAATATATTTTTATTGACTGCTTTGCACGGATTTCTCATGTTACAAAAAGCGAGTCTGATATTAACTTTATTCGTAAGGAAAGATAACAGCCAAGAAGACTCCCATACTTCTAGATGATGTAAATAATATATACAGTATTCCTCCGTTGGTTTAATATACTCGTATCTATACCACGTGTATCTGAGTGTTTAGCCATTATATCTGTTCTGTATGTTGGCATGTAACATAGAACAGAGTATGATTTTTTGCATGTCTGTTTTTGTCGAGAGTTATAAATTTATTTGTTCTAGTATTATAGGATAATTAAAACTACTTTGAAGAACCTTCGGTAAGAATATCATGATGGATTCTTGCTTTTGAGATTTATATTACAGCACACCTTGCTAAGTTCGATATAACATGCTTAGAAGAAACTTTGGTGGATAGATTCACTGACATTAACTGCCCTTCCAATAAGTAGATATGGACATTTAAACAAAAATCTTTTGGAGCCCTTCCACGAGATTTCCTCCAAATGGTTTTTATGGTCCTATTATAATTTGGAGTCACACAAAATATTGGATATCATAATGTACGAATGAGAAAAAAACTCCAGACAATACAACGCAGCATGGAGAGGTGCACGCTAGGTTATAACAGGAGAGACAGCAAACACAATGAGTGGATATGCGCCCAAACAAAAGTTGACGATGTTATAGAGGTCGCAAAAAAACTGAAGTGGAAGTGGGCTGGGCACATCGCCCGAACAACGGACCATCGTTGGATGTATGATGTAATCCAGTGGTATCTAATAGAAAGAACTAGGCCTGTAAGAAGGCCAAATATGCACGCTGAGTGGACGAAATACGTAAGCAAGCATCGATTACGTGGCAGCAATTCGCAAAGAACAGGATTTCTTGGAAACAACTTGGAGAGGCATATATCCAGCAGTGGATGAATGTAGGCTTGATGACGATGATACTTTCTATATATTGTTTGAAGACTGCTGAAACATCGTCGTTTATAGGGAATCCGATATTCTGTTTGGAATCGAAAAAAAACGATATGTTTCATCGACAGGATGTAACAATATAATACATCCCCATATAAGGTTGCGGGTTCGATCCCCGCTGGATTCCAGATTTTTTTAAAATAGGATTCCAGTCTGGTTAACACTTAGGGCCTATAAAAACCTCTTTCTGGTTGATTGGAAGAGATTGCCCCATGGGAATAAACTCGCCAGGTTAAAAAAAAAAGGTTAGGGTAGTGATGACAGGGCCAGGACATGGTATTTTGGCCTATTCGAAAAGAAAATGCACTCCCACAATAAGGTGACATTTTTAAACACTTTCGGAAACACATAAAATTATTGCAAAAAAAGTAAAAAATTGGGTCGTACGGTCAGTTTATCCATAATATAAATCAAGGAATTAAAAGTAAAATATTAAACATTTATAATTTTTTTTGTTAAAATTTCAGCGACAAAATCATCAATAACTTTATCGTAATTGATTTTGTTCGATATCAAATGTTCAATAGAGAGAATAGTCACATTCGGCAATCCCTCTTGTCTAAGACTATCGAAAACCAAATGAGTTTTGATAATTTTCAATTCACTAAAACCTCTTTCTTGTGGTAGTATAGTCAAAGAAGCACTAAAGAAATCTATACAGTTCAATATCAATATTGGGGTAGTGCGTATAAAATTTCTCAGCATCTAGACTGAAGGTAAAGTGACGGCTATATAGCTTCTGCATTTTGCCGATTGCTATACTGCTCTGGAAGGCGTAATAAAACAGGTTTTGGAACAGAGGCCTTAGGAAGTTGTTTAGTGTCAAGTTGTCACGCAACAACGTAATGGTTCGGATGCAGCAGTAGCTTATAATTATCACGATATGAGTGAAGTGCTAGAGGTGGTTGGGTCATATATTTATATTACCGCCCTGTAACTTGCTAAGAACTGAGTTGTAATATCGTTCACTCGGGACTCTGGCGTCCATCTTACGCCATACACCGGTTTTATGTAGACTCGAAGTCTTAGAAGTAGACTCGAAGTCTTCATTTAATGTGGGCGATGTGGAGTATCGGGCTGTGAACCGACCTAGATGGAGGTGTTTTTCTGCATCCTTGTGTTCTGGATGGAAAAATATGGGTGATGGATTTGATTATATTTTATATAAAATGTAAAGCTATAATTAAAACATGATTGCGGTCAAAGTCTAGCAAACACGGGGAGCTTCATAATAGATACAGTTTGCTTCGTTGTGTTATGAACTTCATAGAAACGACGGGAAATTTACTTGCGAAATTCCAAGAATATTCCTCTCGCCGTCTGAATTATAAATGTTGCGACAAACAGCAGACTGCAACTTAGGTGCATTATAAAATAATGGCAGCCCCAATGCAACGGGTACTTCAAACGGATATCCCTCGGGTGTACGAAACTTTTACTAATTTACTGAGAAATTCTTAAGCCTAGAGCAAATTTAAATTGTTTCATAAACGTTTTTTTTGTAAGAAATAATGGGTTGTCCGGGAAGTAGTTTTAAATTTCTCGGATAGATGTCGTTAGGAGAAAATTTTCGTAGCTAACTTCATTTAAAACGTGCTGAATGTGTATTATTAGGAAAAGTTTACGTATAAAAAATATATGCACAGTGTATATCGAAGATACAGAAAGCGATCGTGGGTGTCAAATGTGGTTTAAAAAATCCACAATGGTATTTACGACGCTTGAAGATGATGTCCGCTTTGGAAAGCTAAATCAAAGCTTTGATCGAGAACAAGCGTATAAAAGCGTAATGATACACAGCTTATAGCACTTTATAGATTATAAAAAAGACATAATTGAAAATCGCATAGATATTGGTTCAGTTTTGTGCATATAAATAAACACACAATCGCATATGCAATACCTCTATAAAATTGAGGGATTTATGAAAAATTATAATTTTGTACGTGTATAATTTTGAATAACACCTGCATTTATTAAGTAAGAAAGTATACAATAATCAATATCTATCAATGGATAAATCAGAAATGTGTCTTAAAAAAACATTTTATTATTATTATTAAACGATATTTTGAATTAACTCTTTGTGTGCACGAAGCTTTACACTGTAGACATAACGGATGAAGTTTATGAAAATGCAAATTTTCCTATGGCTTACTTTCAAATTGTAAAATATAAAATCTTAAATAAACTCATTTAGGTAATTTCATTGTTTATATTGTAGAAAAAAATATTTAAGATAAAATTATTCTTTTAAAACTTGAGTCTTTTAGATATTAAATGCCGGTTTTTATAACGATATTTTTTAGAACTAACCGATTTAAAATAAAATTGCTTCAAGTTGTAATTTTTGATGTAATTTTTTTTAAGAAAAAAAAATTATGTCTTTATAAAAATATTGTACCTCGCCCATAATCATCTTATATTATTTTTGACAGTGAAATTAACCTTACCCAGAGCACAAAACATTTTTTCTAGGGGACAGTGATCTTATCAAAAAGAAAAATAAAGCCTAGATATCCACAGGATTAGTCGATGGAAAATAAAAACCCTCGAGAGCTTTTGTTGCAGAAATGTCCAATATTAATAATGAATTTAAAAAGGAGCGTTCATACTAAAAAAACAATATTGCTCGAAAGCAGTTGTTCTTCAACTTATTAAACGGAGGCCCACTAAAGATTTGTTTCTTTATTTATTTATTGACAAAATAAATTATGCTGAAGTGTCCTTTACAATATATCACAATAACAATTATGTATCAATATACTCGTATTAAAAAAAAACTAACATTTCAGGATACATACTCGTATCTTGTAAAATATGACGCATGAAATACCAATGTATGGAATGTAAATACAAGACTTGACTAGAAAAAAAAAACCTCAACTAAAACACGATATTCTAGAGCAAATTACAAAAAGAAAACAATTCTTTAGATAATGTAAATGAAATTATCAGTTTCCCAGTTAAAAACTAATATTGAGGAAATACCTTCAATAAAATATCCATCATATCATACATGAAATTACCCAATTGATGTACTATTGATTAGTATTAGTATTGCTATTATTATATTAGTATTGCTAAAATACAACGTACGACTATCGTTAGCAAATTGCTCCTTACGCATTTCTAAATAATATGGCTGTAAAAATGCTAAAACAAAAAAATATGCTCAATACAAGATGTCTACTTCCAAAACGCTAAAAATGATTTCATGACTTTGAAATTGAAGAAAAATGTTAACTTCTATTATTTCGATGACTCAATGCCATATTTCTCCACGATTCTTATTCAGTGTAAGCAATTTGTTGCTTTTTAGTCTCTTGAAAAGTCCACCCTATCACCTCATTTACCTTATCACTTCATCGGATGAGGATCAGACTTCTATTTATTCTGTCATTCTACTTCCAGACAGAATCAATTATTCAAATAAGTCGTTTTCTCCCCGTGCAATATCTTTCCTCGATTTAGCACAGAACGACGTGTTTCTGTTAATTGGTTATTCTGGATGTCCATGAAACATGCAGGATCAACATACTCGTACAGCACTACTTTTAAAAGGCATCAATCTCCTGTGTTTTGCGCGCTTTGAGTATCCATGTGTTTGCCCCTTAAAAGAAACTGAAAAAACGAGAGAAACTGGAAAAAATAATTTAATAATTTTTAGATTATAAGTTAAACAAATTTTAATGATATTGTAGGAATACCTAGCTAAATAAATAAATAAATAATTGTCAAAATGAATAAGTGAATTGTTAAACACAATTAAATTAAATTAATTATTGTCAGATAGTAAACATACAGGGGCAATGACCGATGAAGAATTCAATGATTGTCACACACTATGAACAACAACAATATTTACTATTTACAACGTCTGCGAATTGGCTAGCCATCTCCAAATATAAATGATTAACCTACCGCCAGTTCATGCGCTAGAGCAAGGCAGATATGTATCGCGAATGTATTCACTCATTGGTATAAATTACTCGGACGCCGAGAAATAAACATATTATTATTGTCATTCATTCAACTGTCAAGACTTATTATTTATCACCCGCTGTCACTTTCGCTTTTTATATCCGCATTCCTGAGTCTATATTTATTTGAATACAAATCAAGATCATCATGACTTATAGAGATAAGCAATCCGCTATATTGATGACTCTGAACGAGAAGTAACGCAGATCGACTAAAACGAAGATAGCGATGTCGATATCAAAATCATCAGCACGTTCTAATAGGACACACGCTACATTGATAACGACCATCGTTACAATATAATACTCAAATGTTACTTAATGGATGGATCCCACTTGACTGCGGTCACACTGTGAGCTGGTTATAAGTATATTTGGTCATGAGTGTATCCCACGGGATGACAGAGTTACGAGTAGTATACATTTTTTTTCTGACGATGGTCAAATCAGATTGTTAGGTTGATTGCCTGTTTTTTTTTATAATTAGTTGATTGTTGTGAAATTTGCACAAACAAGCAAAGGTACGTAGAAATCCAGCTATATGTTCGTTTGTTTAGTTGCATTGAATAAAGTAAAACTTGACACAGTAAATAGTTATTGTCAAACTCATGCAGTTAATGAAAGATCGAATGGGTCTCTTGTTTGCTTTTCTTTTCTTATTTTCTTTCTTTTCGCTGGTGGTGAATCGAGGATTGTGCATACGTGTTTGTGCGTTATTTCCTCATTCATTCTTTTAAAACTGCTTATCTATTTCAATGTATTACTGCCTAACTATTTCAATGTTGTCTCAACTATTTCACTTCCCATTTGTCATTATGTAAAATTTGGACTCCTTTGAAGCTTTTCTTCTTTTTTTTCTCGTTCTTGCTCACAGTTAACCTGAGGTGGTATACGAGTATGTGGGTTTACTTTTTATTTTGTTTTCTGTCATACGTTTTTGTTTTTTTTTTCTTCTATTTATTATTTAATCTAGATATGCGGGGGTGAACGGAATAGAAGCCCCCTGATGCCCTTGCGGTCGAGCTCGCCCTACATTGGTGGGGTGTATCTCGGCCGGGTTAATGTTTGTGGGATGAGCCCGGACCTTTTAGTGTCTTCTCTCTTGAATGTATTTTTTTATGTCATCTATTTATTTTCTGTGTTTTTTTTATATATTATTGTTCTACGTGTTCAAGGGTGTGGGCTAAAAACATCTGGTGTCCCCGTGGCTGGGTTCGCCCTATATTGTTGGCGTGTATCTTGGCCGAGGAGATGCTATTAGATGAGCCCAGACCTTTTGATAGCTTCTGTATTTAATGTATTATCTGCAATTTATGTGTTTTAGAAGTGTTCTATTTAAATATAATCTGTACATACTATGTTGCTATCAATAAACCTATTATTTATTTATTTAAATGTGTATTATGACACTGCCCTATTAGCATCATTATGATACTAGTGGTACAAAGTTTTAAAAATAAAATAACTACGTGGGAGAGATAACGATTTTGACATGAAAGATTGGTATGGAATGCTATGTTCTACGGAGACAGTGGTATATTGGTTAATACATCCACCCGACAAAAGAAGAATATATGAAAAAAAATAATAACTATCACAAGTTAAATATTTACTCATATTCAAGAAAAAACTACTTGCCATCAAGTATTTTCGAAGATAAAATTTTAAATGTATTTTAAATTATATTTCTTAAGGCAAACGTACGTTAAAAAGTATATCTCTGCATTATACTCGTATTATATATTACATAGCTCATATTTAGCTCCAAAGTTTTGGAGGCAGTGACATCACGAAAGAGACTCCTTTACGAAATAGCAGTTAATTAATTGTGGTTTCCTCTAACCGGATACTTTATATTAGTAAAAGGGTGCGTGTACTACCACCACCAGGCTACAAGTATGTTAAGTTGTTATCAACTCTGCACAGTGGCCACAATTATTAGGTTGTTGGCACATGAGGATAGACAGAAGAGAAAATGTAGATATATCATACCTACTCGTATTGCAAGCGATAAAGAGAGAATCATAAGATTAACTTTTATAAATGATAGCTGCCAGCATGTGGCTTTTTTCATATAATATGGCCGGATAAAGCGGTAATTCGTTTACTTTTTGTGGCGAAAATGAGTTGTTTTTTTTTACTAGCGTAAATTAATTTATATTATCTACCACTAATAGAATTCTCTCAATTCGCTTTAGTTTACCCATGTATGGAAATTAAAAAGTATGCTGTTAAAACTATTGTATCTCAACAAACCTTAGGAAAATATCTTAATTATACGTACCATCACACCATACCCATTTTAGGGTAGGCTGAGAAGACAGATCCCCACGCCTTTCTATTAATGCACACATCTCTCGCTTTGTCTATACTCGTATCAATACTTCAAGTAATGCATGCTTTCATGTGTCTCGCATTTCTTAACTTTCCTATATTTAAAATTTCTTTAATTATTCTCTTTCACTATTCTCTTCTCTACCTCTTCCTCGCACTCATTTCATTTCAGACATATATGATATAACATATCTGTTTTATGAGTCTTTCACAACTAATTCTCTTGATGTGCCTAAATTATATCAAGATTCCTTGCTTTATTTTACTTTTAACATTCATCTCTAACATTAATTTAACATTCATCGCTAACATTTATTTAACATACATATCTAACATTCATCTCTAACATTCATTTAACATACATATCTAACATTCATCTCTAACATTCATTTAACATACATATCTAACATTCATCTCTAACATTCATTTAATATTCATCGCTAACAAATATCCATTATCCGATAATTTTTTATTCTATCAAATATTGCAATACGTACATTCTACGTAATTCACGATTTTTTTATTGCATTTACTATATTTTTGAAAATTTACAATTGATTAGAGGTTTTCGATATTTAAAAATTAAAATGAAATTCAAAACTCATGTATACAGTTATTTTAATTTACAGTAAATTTAAAAAACGCTGACTTTGTCAAGTTACTTAAACTGAGTTAAACTAGTTAGCATTTTGCCCGTCGGGGTGCCGCAAAATCAAGCCAAACGTTTCCGACTGATAACCTATCGAATCAATTTTTTCTAACAGTACAATGTGGCATTTCTCCTCCTAAGTATTTTTCTGTTTATGAACTTATAACAGGAGACTAATATTAAATGTGAATAAAACTGAAATGTCTATGAAATATTTTATAACATCAATGAGATCTCTAGAACTACTTTTACTTAGACCATAGGTTCTCAACCTTATTTTGCCCACCGCCCACTTTGAGAATATTTTTTTTTCTAAAGCCCCCCATTTTTTTTTACTTGCGAATCTGAAACAGCTATTGCCATGATTATATTTAAACGTGTAATATTATATACTATAGTCGTAAGATAGGATATGGTATGGCCCTAGCCTATTTCTGAGTTTAAAGAAGACTGTTTCAATGAGAACAATTAAAACGCATACTTAATTGTATTGAAAAGTATTTTTATTAACATTCAAAAGACATTGAATTTATAACTTATCTAACGAGAAGGTTGAATTTGATGCATTTTAAGGAGTTTGTTAATATCAGGCTCGATTTCACTTAAAAACAACCATTTTTATTAACATTCAAAAGACATTGAATTTATAACTTATCTAACGAGAAGGTTGAATTTGATGCATTTTAAGGAGTTTGTTAATATCAGGCTCGATTTTACTTAAAAACAACCATAAGTCGTCGCGTTCAGTAACATGGAGCCGATTTCTCTTTTTAGTTACCGCCCTCTAATTTTCTCTGGGTCTTCTACTGCCCCCCTGAAAGTCTCAAACGCCCAAAAGGGGGCGTTATCGCCCACGTTGAGAACCTATGACTTAGACGAATACATGGGGTGATAATGTATGGCAGATGAATGGAGTTATTGAGGATGAATGTGAACTTAAGGCTAATGTATTAAGATGGAGAAGACACTTTGAGAGAGGTTGGACATGTAGAACGACTGAATGAAAATATGCTAACAAAACTTATTAGATAGTGCAAATGTGAGTGGAAGTCGTGTAAGAGAAAGAACAAGGAAAAATGATTGTTTAAGTGAATGATATATTGATAGAAGGAATCGTAGGAAGTTGTTCAGGAGGCGTAAGAGGTGTGTTGAGTAAGGGAAGTCTAGTGATGTGTCTTCTCTGTCTACCCTGACAGGAAAACGGCGTGATGGTATATATGTATGTATAGCTGTATCAACTATCCAGTTGACCAGACCCATAGTGATATAGTCCTCCAGCACACCATCCTTAGATTAAGTCGCTCGACGCTTCCACACCTCATCGAATCGCTGAACAGACGCTCTACGAGTATACACAGATGTTCTGTATGCGATATAGATAGGATCTTGTCTAGGATCAGGCTGTTCTCTCACAGAAGATCGCACAATCGTCGTGGAGGAGAAACTCTATATTGACGTTGAAGTGGCGAAGAGATCCTCAAGAGCGAGGCCCAGTAACGACGACGATTGCAATTTTTGGATTATAAAGATTAATGCGTTTTTACCCTCGTACATCCAAAATCATCTCGTAAGTTTTCACTCCGTCTATACAACGAATATCCAGCATCCGCCTATAAATCCAGAACAAGACTACCTCAATTCTTACTCTAATACATCATTATATTTTTAAGTTGCCACGTCTTAACTTCATACAACATTACTCCTAAATCATATACCTACTATGATTTTTTGTGTGACATATTGATGTTATTGTTTTTGTGTGACATGTTGCTGTTATTGTTTTAATCTTTAAATATAAAAAGTATAAATTTAATTTATTTATAGATTTTGTTTTTTTTTAAGTTCATTTATTTACCAGAGTGTGTAATTGACACATGTGATATGCTGGTTGATTTAAATAGGAATTCCTAGTTAGCCTGTCAGCAGGTATATGCTATATGAGTATAAACACTAAGTATGGTGGGAGAAGGGAAATATATTTTTATATGATTATTGAAGTGTTTTTCTTTAAACTGTTACTTTTATTACTCTATGTGTTTTTTTGTAGGTTAAAAAATAATAAAACAAAAAATATTATTACCATTTGTTATTATAAATGACTTAAATGGTTGTTTTTAAAATTTTCGTTACAGGTAAATGTTTAAGCAAGTTTGTCTAACATAACAGAATATCGACCTTTCTTGCCTAAGTGTTTCTGACATCAACATTTGGAACACGACAAGATGCTGTGAGGACGAGAGCAAAAAACGGTGTACACCTTCCTAACCCTAGTGCCGTGTTTGTACCGCACCGCCTGTACTATCGAGGGTGTCGATTGGGGCCGGTTTATGCCGCACAGGCCCGGCGCATCCGCCCCTTCGAGCTACCCTCGCCGATAAGGGAGGCCGTTCCGCTTATCGCGGGCCATTCTCGGGTTGTGACACCCTTCCCTCTTGGAAATTGCCAACTCTAGAGCCGTTTGCATATATCACCTAAAATGGTAACACGAAGATGTTTCCTTGTTCATCTGTGCAGTAATTTTCCTTTAACAGTTATATAGTTGCTGTGTAAAAGCTAAGATATGGAATTAAATTAAGATGTAATTATACTTGAATTTTTTTCATAAAAGAAGCATTTTTTACTCAGCAACATGATAATAAAGATTTACGCTCTGTGGCCTAGTTGGTAAGACGCCTGTCGGTAATCGTTGCTGTGTATCGTTGCTGTGTAAAAGCTAAGATATGGAATTGAATTAAGATGTAATTACACTTGAATTTTTTTCATAAAAGAAGCATTTTTTACTCAGCAACATGATAATAAAGATTTACGCTCTGTGGCCTAGTTGGTAAGACGCCTGTCGGCCAATTCAGGGATCTCGGGTTTGATTCACAATAATGTCTAGAAAAGGGTTCAGTCTGGTATTTCACTTTTGTCCTTTTTAACACTTTCCTGAATGGAAAAAAGTTTCCAAATGCCAATAAGCTCACCAGGTCGTAGATATTATGTAAAACAAAAATATAATACAATTTAATTCAACTAATTAGAAAGTATTATATCTGTTGAAGGTTTAAAAGAGTACAATTCACGATTTTTCAAGAAATTTTTTAAAAGTTTAAAATATGTATTGATCACTTTGTTATTTCGTTTTTGTGTTTCTTTACAGAATAACTTGGACATTTATAACATATATACTCGTATCACTATTTGATAAGTATCTTATTTTTTATACCTGCTATATTCTTAGCATTAAAGTAATACGTATTTCTATTACAGAAACTTGAATTCTGTGGAAGTGAATGAAAAGGTGCATTGAGGAGCTTTATTCTCTAAAGAGTAATTAGTGAGGCCAATTTGCGGCAAGGGAGGGAATGTAACAGCTATTTGTAAAAACTTTCCGCATTTTAGAATATTTAATTGAGACCAAACTGTATTTAATTTAGATCAAACAAAGAGTTTTATGTTAAACTTATTTTATCAGTTACGATTTTCAAAATGTAATTATAAAAGTTTTGTACTGAATACAAAATTTAAAACAAATCGTGTAACTACGAGAACATTCTAGGTTTTTTTTATGAATTAATGTACTCGTATTAGTACGAGTATTTGGAAACAGAATCAATGGAACATATAAACCCATTGTATTGTGTTTTATGACTTCAAGTGAAACCCGTCCTTGAGTGGACTCACCAACTAGACCAACCAACTCGTATATATTATAATATTTTTTTTAATACAATGGTTTAAAAAAAATAATGAAATGACAAAAAGTATGAAAGAAGCCGAGTTTATCGTTGTTTGTTTATGTTAAAGGTTTTTAGGGACTTGTGTTCCGAATAGAAGGATGATGGTTGTTTGAATAAAAGTCGTCGAGATCGGAATAAGCAAAGAGAAAGTTTATTGTAAGCGTCTGTATTTATAATGTATAGAACGGCGCAGAACGTGTCGCTGTCTCGCTTCCGCTGAACACATGTTTATTGTTGCACGTTCTATATATATTTCATATTCCGGTCTGCAGGAGAGGCAAGAGATATATCGGTGTCTCGTTCTTTGCTACTAGTGAGTTCAATGACCGCGCGGGCGACCTTCGCTCGGTGCCGCCTCGCACTCGCCACTTGCGAGTTCAATGACCGCGCGGGCAAGGGTCGCCTCAGTGGGTTCAGTGACCGCACGCACGGTCGCTACAGGTTGATTTGAGAATTATTTTTTTAACTAAATAAAGACATTTTAATTAATTATTTTGTGTACATACAATAGTTATAAATATTATATCGGGCGGGCTTATTGCTATACAGCAATATCTTCAAACCAACTAGCTCAACTTGGATAGTTTAGTTGTTTTATTAAATGACAGATTTTACAAAAAAAAATGTTATAAATTCAAGTAAAAAAATTCAAATGAATGAATAATCTCGAAACAATAATGGTAGAACTTGAAGGAAGGAATTCCTTCAAGGGCAGGTATTAGGAAGGGAAACAAAGGAAAATACGAAAGGATATTCTGAGTTATGTAGTGCTTTCAATTCTTTCATGAACGTAAATAAGGGTGGTATTAAAACTTCTGCTTGAGTCTCTTGAAATTAAGTGTAAATTATTTATGAAAGTACACTAAAACATTTTAAAATGTCGAACATTTTATTTGTGTAATCAAAAGTATCATTATGTTTCGTCAACTTAAATGAAGAGAACTCTTAAATCAGATAATGATTTATTTTGTTGATATTTCGGTTGAATATATTTGTTACGTTAGCATGACTTGCGTATTGAGAAAACAATTTATATTCATCAAGGAAAAAGCAACAAAACCGTAGAGTTAACAATTGATGAAAACTGGAATTTAAAAGAAAAAAGTTTGGTTTTTAAAAAAATGCGTTGTTTCTTTAATTGTTTGCAGACCTTTTTCTAAGAGAAACATTGTCATTCATGACTGAGCATTGTGACTCCCATGATAACCCTTGACGACTCCTCTCCATTTACCCCTATACTCCGCAGTTCGATGTGGATGTGTTCGATGTCAGTGGCTGTTGCTAAAATGGATGACAGAGTATTCTACAACAGTGAAGTCTCCCAGTCTACAAAGATATCAATCTACAAGACTGTTGTCCTCCCCGCATTTCTCTATAGATCTGAAACTTGGAGTCTCTATAGAAGGCGCATTCAAAGCCTTGAAATGTTTCACCAGCGTTTCCTTCATCAAATTCTTCGGAACAACTGGAGTGATCATGTCACAAATGTTTCGACCCTACAACACTCCAACTGTAAATCTATGGAATATATGGTTGTAAAGGCGAAATTGCGGTGGACCGGGCATGTGATACGCATGGGCGATCATAGACTACTAAAACGCGTTTTGAACGGAGAAGTGGTGGGCAAGCGAAGAACTGGTAGGTAGAGGAAGCGCTATAAGGATAGTTTCCGAGAGTCGCTTACTTTATGCGGGGCACCTGTGATCTGGGAGCAGGTAGCTCGGTTCGTGAGGGGTGGAGAGCTGTATGTTCTCGGGCTGATGACGTCTCAGCGGCTTGACGTGTGAGAAACAGTCAGCGCGCTGTGAACATGCGTCAGCAAGGCCAGGTGGTTCAGCAGGGTCCACATGTCTGTGACATTTGCGGGAGGGAGTACGCATCTAAGACCGGGCTGTTTTCTCACAGAAGATCACATGATCGACGTGAAAGAGCAGTTCAAGATTGAGGACCGGCAGCGACGACAACGACGACGACGGTTAAGGGTAGTCCTGTTGCGTCCTTCGCTTGGTCAGTTCAACACATTGGGGTTCTTTCTCTTGTGCGTCGTATTTCCACATTTTCAGTGACAAACCTCTCCAAACTATCTCCTTGCCTACGGGTAATGTGTCCAAAGAATAATATACGACGCGACAATATGCCTACGATGGGTTATCGTAGGCATATTGTCGACAATCTGTTCTTAACTCTCAGTTCTTCGAGAGTGGAGGCATTAGTTCGCCTTGCCGTCCATAGAATTCGTAGTATCCTTATTGTATTTTTTTTATTATGTCGAATTACTTTGATTACTATGTTTTTATAATACAGGTGATATCAAATTCCTAACGAACTAATTATGATAATAATGCTAACTTTATTTAAAGGGAAATTGTAAGAGCAAACTGTAGCATTAATTGATATAATTGTTTTGTGTTCCCGCTCAAACCGTGAAATTGATAAACTCTGTAAAACAAGTCAACGTCTCCAAATTCGCCTTTGACAAATATATCGTCGGGTTGCAAGCACCAATTGGTAAGTAAAAAGTTTCGAAATATTATATTGTTGGTAATTATTATCGAATGGTCAATGTGCATGTCTGTTAAAAATGTGGAATTGATTTTTTTACTGAAAATTCTATTGCATTCTCACGCGATCAAAAAATATGTAAGTGCTCAGGTGCATAACATATAGTATAGTATAATATGTAAGTGCTCAGGTGCATAACATATAGTATAATATGTAAGTGCTCAGGTGCATAACATATAGTATAGTATAATATGTAAGTGCTCAGGTGCATAACATATAGTATAATATGTAAGTGCTCAGGTGCATAACATATAGTATAGTATAATATGTAAGTGCTCAGGTGCATAACATATAGTATAGTATAATATGTAAGTGCTCAGGTGCATAACATATAGTATAATATGTAAGTACTCAGGTGCATAACATATAGTATAGTATAATATGTAAGTGCTCAGGTGCATAACATATAGTATAGTATAATATGTAAGTGCTCAGGTGCATAACATATAGTATAATATGTAAGTGCTCAGGTGCATAACATATAGTATAGTATAATATGTAAGTGCTCAGGTGCATAACATATAGTATAATATGTAAGTGCTCAGGTGCATAACATATAGTATAGTATAATATGTAAGTGCTCAGGTGCATAACATATAGTATAATATGTAAGTGCTCAGGTGCATAACATATAGTATAGTATAATATGTAAGTGCTCAGGTGCATAACATATAGTATAATATGTAAGTGCTCAGGTGCATAACATATAGTATAGTATAATATGTAAGTGCTCAGGTGCATAACATATAGTATAATATGTAAGTGCTCAGGTGCATAACATATAGTATAGTATAATATGTAAGTGCTCAGGTGCATAACATATAGTATAATATGTAAGTGCTCAGGTGCATAACATATAGTATAGTATAATATGTAAGTGTTCAGGTGCATAACATATAGTATAATATGTAAGTGCTCAGGTGCATAACATATAGTATAGTATAATATGTAAGTGCTCAGGTGCATAACATATAGTATAATATGTAAGTGCTCAGGTGCATAACATATAGTATAGTATAATATGTAAGTGCTCAGGTGCATAACATATAGTATAGTATAATATGTAAGTGCTCAGGTGCATAACATATAGTATAGTATATGTAAGTGCTCAGGTGCATAACATAAAGTATAACATGCTGGAAGAAGTTTTCAACTTTTAAATTTAAGTGTCTCAGAAAAGTTAAATGCTAATTAATAATTTGTGTCAGCAATTCGACACCATAAATCAGTGTACGATACTCGCAGAGCCGTGTGGGGAGTCAGATACAATGAAGAATCCTATGTTGATATATTTCATGCCTTCAGACTATCGATCGATATGTTCCTTCAAATACTCAAATAAGCAGGCTGTACTTAGAAGATACACGGACTCCAAAAAGGATTCTTGCAGGGTCTCTGAATCAGCTTAGTTGGTAAGACACCTGTCATCCGATCTGAGGGTTAAGGGTTCGTAGCCCATTGGATTTATTTTAAAGAGGGTTCCAGTCAGGTCTTAACTGAAGGCCCCTTAACATATTGTTGGTTGGAAAGGATTACTACTTGATAATAAACTTACAAGGTTGTACTGTGTATAATGAAATATAATACAATACAATGTTAGGATGCGTAGTATGAGAAAAATTTATAAGTAAAACTCTAGAAGGGTGGCTTAATCCTTGGACTGGCTTATGGGGCTGAAGTCAATGAACGTGAATTCTTTAAGACGTCTTGATCCGCACTAGAAAGAAAAAACGCTGAAGATTATGGGATAGTGAAAATAAAATAACATTAATTTTATCATGTCAGTACAGTGTCGTTTGTTATTAAATACAATCGAAATGAGCGGTTTTTTAAGGTTCATATATGTCACAAGATAATTATTAAAGAGGTGCATCTCAAGTCGGATCTAAAGTGTCACTAGTTCAACTTAATTTATACGCAGCCAGTACCACGATTACATTAATCCATTAATCATATCTTAACCTAATTCTAGCCTTAATAACTACCCTTCGCACAGAGTGGAGGTGACTGGCCACGGAGTGCAGGGATGGGTGGATCGTCGGAGGCTATCATGGGAGTCACGATGCTTAGTCATGAGCTACACGACATGATGGATGGATGTCTTAATCAATGTCATATTAAGAAACCTCAGGAAGCAATCTAAGTCTTCAACTGTTCAATACTCCAGAGGAAGACTATTCAATGCGATGAGACTAGCTACTTCACAATACCCGTAATATTTGTAATATTTGCATTAACACTGCATTATATACTCGACGTTAATTATCCTATACGTCAGTGCTCCGCAACCAGTGTGCCGTGGCACACTGGTGTGCCGTGAGCCGGGTACAGGTGTGCCGCGGTCAAATTCAATGTATTTGACATTTTACAATTTTTCATTATGTATATTATTTAATACACAATGACAAATTATTTTTCATAATATTGTATATTTTTCAAAATGTAGTATAGAATAATTATTATAACTAAATAATTTTTCAATGGCCCCTCAGCGCCTGGTGCCAACTGTTGAAAAGTGCGTAGTGTGCTTTGTACACACCATGGCCGCACCAAATTAGTCATAAACAAAGAAAAATGACCCTTATGCGCGTCGCTGAAGACTCATGCGCATGCGTTATACTGCATTTGCACGCGTTACATTACGTTCACTCGTCCGTCATTACTGTCGTGTGCAGAGCTGTCACTATTTTAACAACACAAAGTTAAATAAACAAGTTTCTACCATTAACGATAATTACTATTAATTGTGTTGCTGAATTGTGTGTGGTTAGCGTTCTTCGTGTGATACATGTTTAGTTTTATACCCCTTTAAATATGGATAAATTTTTACATGGAAAAAATCCGTCTTCACGTACAGATGACGAAGAACCCAGCACAAGTGTTACAAAAGTGATATATGAAGAAGATAGTGAAAATAAAGTGCGACAAAGACTACATTAAATATGGATTCTCGTGGTGTGGTGACGAAACGGCTCCAAAGCCACAGTGCATCATTTGCGGCGAACAGCTATCAAACGAGTCAATGGTACCCAGTAAATTGAATCGCCATCTTTATTCAAACCGTCCCAGCTACGCCAACGAAGACAGACAATATTTTAAGAGGTGCTTAGAACAAAATAAAAAAACAGAAGAAATTTATGAAATCGACCGTTATAGTTTCTGAAAAGGCCTTAGAAGCTAGCTACTATGTTGCAAAATTAATTGCACGTCAGAAGAAACCACATACGAAACACTTATTAAACCAGCATGCATGGAAATTGTTCGACTTATTCTTGGGCCCAATGAAGTTAAGGAAGTGAATAAAGTTTCGTTGTCCGATACTGTTAAAAGACGTATTCACGATATGTCAAGCGATATTTTAGGTACACTGATTAGAAAACTGTTATTGGCTGAAAAAATTGCACTTCAGATCGACGAAACAACCGATATTAAAAATAAAGCACAGCTGATAGCTATTGTACGTTTCGTAGACGAGGACTTTATTAAAGAACATTATTTATTTTGTAAGGAGGTTCCAGAGCGAACTACCGGTGAAGAAATTTTTCAAGTAACCGATGATTTCTTCAAAATATATAATATTCAATGGAGCAATTGCATTGCTGTTTGCACGGATGGCGCTGCGGCAATGACGGGTAGTAAAAAGGGTTTTGTCTCTTGTGTAAAACAAAAAAATCCGACGTTACAATTTACACACTGCTGCATACATCGAGAAGCATTGATGGTCAAGAATTTGCCGGAGGAACTTTTGAACACGATGAATGAATGCATTAAAATCGTAAACATAATTAAATCAAGAGCCCTAAATTTGCGAATCTTTGGAATACTCTGTGCAGAAATGGGAGCCGAATATGAATCCTTATTGTTTTATACTTAAATTCGTTGGCTATCCCGAGGCAAAGTTTTGGCTAGATTGTTTGAGCTTCGTCACGAAGTGCGTGAGTTTCTTTTAAATCAAAATATGCTCGAACTATACCAGCACCTCGATGATGATTACTGGATAGCATTACAGCCAAACTTGCATACATGGCTGATATATTCCAGCATTTGAATGAACTTAATAAAAAAATGCAAGGTCGAAATGAGAATATATTGACGTGCTCCGACAAATTACAAGGGTTGAAAAAAAAACTCGAACTTTGGCAGAAAGAGTTGCAAAAAGGATGTTTGGAAATGTACCAAAGGACCAACTATAGTGCAATTGGAAACAAACAATTAATTGTGGATCTGGCCCAACAACATTTAACTCTTTCACGGCTACGGACCACTTAAATGGCCCATACATAATACGTGCCGTCCTGGCGAGCGGCCATTTAAATGGCCACTAACTTTGCGTGTGGTTATCTCGGTCAAAATTAAATCTTCTTTAAAATTTTTAACCTGAATATAAGACAAAACGTGTCCTCTAGTGACATCTCTTTTAAAATCATCAAAACTTCAAGTATTTGATCCATAAGAAGGATTTAAACAGACCCCTTGCAGGCCGTCAATATTTAATGCATTTCGAATAATCGCGCCACGCGTTCGGGCGATCCGAAGGTCATGTTTCTAATGACGATTGCTCCCGATCAATATGAAGGATTATGCGTCGATATTTTTTTTGTAAATACGCGTATTGCGTATTGAATTAATTGCGTTTTTCATTGTTTATGGATTATTGTTTTCTTCGATTATTGCTTCTTATATTGTCGCACTTTATTTATAGCTTTGATTTGGATACCATTACACAAACTGTTTTTTAAGAGATTTTAACATTCACTTACTTTTACAACTTTTCAAATCGTCGTTATTTTTTATGTTACGTGTGTTATACGCCATTGAAAAATTCATAAAATTTTTAAAATAACTTTAAAAATTCAACACCGCTTATATTATCAATATGGCTAAAAGGAACTTGACTGGAGAGGAAATTGAAGATATCACGGTAGTAGAACTTGATTCAGATTTTGAATTAACCGATGAAGAAGACGATGTTGATCCATTAGAAGAAGAGCAGAGAATGGATGATACAATTATTCCAGATATTGGAGCAACAACCAGCGGCAATGTGGAACCAAAAGAACTATTAGAAAATGTATTTTCTTCATGGAGCCGAGGTCCATTTGCGCCAATAATCCACGAGTTTGATGAATTTTCATCTGGCATCTTGCCCTTGTGCCAACTTACACCAGAATCATCCGAACTCGATATTTTCGAATATTTTTTAAATAAAAATATAATTGAAAATGTGGTACAACAGACTAACCAATTTTATAATTTAAAAAAATTGAGTAAGGAATATTCCGCTAAATCACGAATTCAACGCTGGGTGGATACAAATGTACCAGAATTATATGTATTCTTTGGTGTCACAATGTTGATGACACGAAATAAGCATTTAACCATACGGGAACATTGGTCCACAGACCCACTTTTAAATAGCCCGATTTTTGGCAAGACTATGTCAAGGGACCGGTATGAACTGATTTTAAATATGTTACATTTTTCTAATAACAATATAACAAATAGTGGTGACAAATTGCGTAAAATAAGATTATTGCTTGATCATACTCGCAAAGTTTTTACAAGTGTCATGCTGCCTCACAAAAACTTGTGTATCGATGAGAGCATAGTTGTTTTCAAAGGTCGTCTTATGATAAAACAATACATCCCTTCCAAACGTCACAGATTCGGCATTAAATTATTTGTTTTATGTGATGTTGAAACCGGTTGTGTGTTAGATCTAATTGTGTATTGCGGTGATGGAACAGAAATAATTTATGATAAATCGTTGGGTATATCGGGTGCAGTTATCAAAACGCTTCTCAATGACTATCTTGGAAAAGGACACAACTTGTGGTGTGATAACTGGTACACAAGCCCACAATTATTTAAGTTTTTACATGACAATAAAACAAATGCATGTGGAACCGTTCGAAAATCTCGTAAAAGTATGCCCAACTTCAAAAAAACCAAGAAAGGAGACATTGATTCTCAACATTGTGGACCCTTGTTGGCTATAAAATGGCACGATAAGAGAGAAATTCATATGCTGACAACAATTCATAGTGACAGATTTATTTCAACAGAGAAATTAAATTATAAAACTGGCGAACAGGTAAAAAAACCTGAGTGCATTGTGGATTACAATAAAAATATGGGTAGTGTGGACAAAACCGATATGATGCTTAGTAGTTTAAATTGCCTTCGAAAAACTTTAAAATGGTATAGAAAGCTGGCTTTTCATTTTGTTGATCTATACATGCTAAATTCATATTTTATTTAAAAGCATACAACCGGAAAAACAATAGGTTTAGCGGAATTTCATTTAGCAGTTATAAGACAAATATTTGAAAAATATAAACTAGCATCAAAATTGTCCCATTCATCTCCGTCCACTAGCAATCCACTACATCTTGGTTTATCGGGTTCAATAATAGCCGCACACAGTCCTAAAGAAATTCCAGGAACTGAAAACTGTGCGGAACCTTCTCGTCGATGCTATGAATGCGCTCATAAACATAAATTAAGGAAAATATCTAGATATATGTGTGGTGAGTGCAATGTGAGTCTGTGTGTAACATGTTTTGGACCATTTCACGCCAGCAAACACTTTCCACAGTAGAAATATTATTATTGCAGTGTACTTATCGTTATAAATCTTTTCGTCAAAATCCAAAAACATACTTTTATTTGTATAATAGTGTTATAAGAATATTTTCTAATATTAAGTGTGTATAGTGTCAGCTAAAAAATGCATCGGCGCACAGTTCGACAGTACTCAGATTCGGATAGTGGTGAGTCATATTTTTATGTAGATACAATATAAATTTATTGACTTAAAACACCGCCGCCTGTGGAACACACGAAAGATACTCGAGCCATCGCCGTAAAAAGGTTAAGTATGCTTCAGCATAAATTTGATCAATATTTTTATTCCATTAATACGGAACAATACGATTGGATTCGAAATCCTTTTGCAACCGATGCAATAAATTCTACGGAAGCACTGCCTTTGTAAATTCGAGAGGAATTTACAGATTTAAATAATGACATGACTTTAAAACTTCACTTCTCCGAAGTTCCATTAGATGTTTTCTGGATTTACGTTAAAAAAGAATATCCTCGCATTTCCGACAAAGCAATTTTAACACTACTCCCATTTTCGACGACATATTTATGTGAGCAAAGTTTTTCAACTCTTGTATTAATTAAAAATAATAAGCGGTCATGCTTAAAAGGTCTTGACCAAGAACTTCGGGTTGCGCTGTCAAAAATCGAGCCGAATATAAAACTTTTGTGTTCATTGAAACAAGCGCAGGTATCACATTAATTAATTATTATTTTAAAATAATTATTAAGATTGCGTAAAAATAAATATGTTATAGTTTTAAGTATGTATACTTTTATAGTAAAAAACAAAAATTTATTGTAAAATTTGTGTATCAATTTAATACCTATATATTTTAGCTTTTGGTGTGCCGCGGAATTCTAGGAAGAATTTTGGTGTGTCGTGGGGGAGAAAAGGTTGCGGAGCACTGCTATACGTGAAGACTGAAAAAACAGTGACCTCGAAAAGTACATACTAGCAGGTTTCATTGCATTATCGATCGATAATGTGAACCGTTTTATTACTACTACTCGTACATCTGATTGGCTTCACTAGGAATTTTCGTTTCCAAAACGATTATTTCGTTATTTCAAAATCTGATCATATAACTTCATACCAGAAGGCATTGAACTGGTTGAATGTTAGAAATAGACGACAAATTCACATACCGTCTCTATTGTATAATATCATTGACTGTCCCGCCACCCCCTCTTATCTCGCCTAAATTTTTCAGCGTCTTTCTAATCATGGATTAGCGCTACGCTCAAACAATGAGTGTTCATTGGCCTTTCCAGTTCACCGCTCCTCTTTTTTTACGTCGTCCTTTGCTGTCCATGCAGTGAGAATCTGGAATCAGTTAAATCTCTTATTGTACATAAGCTTACGTCTAATTTTTATAAAATCACGTAATATGTGAATATAATTCATTAATGATTATTTATTTTCAAATGTTCTTTTGTGTTATCTTTATTTATTGCTGTACCATACAATGCCTAAGAACACTCATAGTTGGTGCACGGCAAAAAACAAAAAAGACAGATAAAGTCGAAATTTTGTTCACTTTTGACAGTTGTTTAAATTTTGTATATTTGACATTTTTGTAAAAAAAATATAATATTCAGCTGCACTCAGCGATTGTGTGTATTTTTATCAAAGGGTTCACTGAAATAAATTTTTAAACAGTTACCGGAAACAAACTCGTATTAAGGAACCATTTCTCGCGGAATATATTTCCTTCATGAGTTAAAAATGTATTCGGCACAATGTCGGGTAGGTTTTTGTTAAATGTGTTTCATAAGATTCTTATAAACAATTTAGTTTTACGTGTAGGTTAACAAAATTTGTTTTTTAAGGCTATTCAGATCAATATAAAGCCAAACTAATTTACGTTATCTGGTGTACGCATCTGCTGCGTAACATCGTTTAATGCAAATAGGAGGGAGATTAAGGAAAATATTTTTTAATAAAGTTGTGCAAAGTTAACCATAAATTTAGGATAATATCCCCTTGCCACGTAGCGGTAGGACGTGTGTTACGCTCTTTACTGAAAAATTTCCAGTTATCTTAAACGTCTGTGGAAGTTTTTTTATCAGAACTTTAAAAAATACATTGTCGAATGTATTCTCGTTTGTCGAACTTTCTAACTAAATAAAGAAAGTATGCTTCTGTTAAAATATTTTTTAATCATCATTTTTGATGGCCTCCTCGACCTAACGTGGATGTATAGGATTCACTGCTGAATGATAACCAAATAAATTATCTCTAGCCGATTGTTTATCACACAAGTGGAAATAAAGAACCGCTTGCCAAAATGCCTCCAACCGACCACTACTTTGAAGAAGCTCATTTATCTGATTTTTTATTACACAGGTGGAAATAAAGAACCGCTTGCCTAAATGTCTCCAAGCGACAACTTCTTTGTAAAAGTTCATTGAATCGGAGCTCCTGGCCAGAAACATCAAGCTTCTTCTTCTAGATCTTGCGATCTGTTTAAACAGGATTTCAGTGTTGGTCCTGTGACGAAGATGTCCAACTTTCTCTCCATCTCTTTGGTGGACATCCCGGTGGTTGACGACCCTCCGGAATCTCGTGCAATACAATCTTAGGTATTCTCGCGGGGTCAATCCTCTCAACGTGGTCCCTCCAGAATCGTCTTCTCTGCCTACTCCATCTCACGATGTCCTCAATGTTACAACTTCTGCGGATTTCCGCATTAGTTATCCTATATCTAAGGGTTCTACCTACGATAGGCCGCAGTGTTGTCATTTCTGTTGTTCTGAGGAGGTGTTTCGTTCTTACAGAGCCTACTCTTGCTTCGATTCCGTAAGTCAAAACAGGTCTTATGCATGTTTTGTATATTCTGACTTGACATCAAGCTATAAAATAAAATAAATTATCTCCATCCGATTTTTTATTACACAAGGAGAAATAAAGATCCGTTTGCCAAAATGTCTCCAGATGTCCTCAATGTTACAACTTCTGCGGATTTCCTCATTAGTTATCCTATCTCTAAGGGTTCTACCTACGATAGGCCGCAGTGTTGTCATTTCTGTTGTTCTGAGGAGGTGTTTCGTTCTTACAGAGCCTACTCTTGCTTCGATTCCGTAAGTCAAAACAGGTCTTATGCATGTTTTGTATATTCTGACTTGACATCAAGCTATAAAATAAAATAAATTATCTCCATCCGATTTTTTATTACACAAGGAGAAATAAAGATCCGTTTGCCAAAATGTCTCCAGATGTCCTCAATGTTACAACTTCTGCGGATTTCCTCATTAGTTATCCTATCTCTAAGGGTTCTACCTACGATAGGCCGCAGTGTTGTCATTTCTGTTGTTCTGAGGAGGTGTTTCGTTCTTACAGAGCCTACTCTTGCTTCGATTCCGTAAGTCATAACAGGTCTTATGCATGTTTTGTATATTCTGACTTGACATCAAGCTATAAAATAAAATAAATTATCTCCATCCCATTTTTTATTACGCAAGGGGAAATAAAGATCCGTTTGCCAAAATGTATCCAGCTGAGAAGCTCATTTAATCGAAGCTCCTGGCCAGGAACATCAAGCTATGACGATACAACACCACTATAAAGCCAGCGGTACTCTGTGAATCAGAATTATGAAAAAATTCCATGATAGAGCAACTCAGATTTATGGTTTATGAATAGAATGCTCAGAATGGTCCTACGACCAAGGCATGGTGAACTGTAGAAACATGGAGACAGATCCAACCAAGATATAAGAATGTATCTGCTCCTCATTACAAGCTTTGTAATGACCAGTTAACAGGCATGGATTGGGCATGATTGTCATGCCCATAAAGGCGATATACAAAGCAACTGTGGTACCAGACTTTTGGGGAGACGCAGGGAGCGATTTATGAACAATGAGCTAGCAAATCTCGATAGATTTTAGTTCTGTCCAGTGTTTTATTATTCTAAATTATTTTAAATCAAATTTGATTCGTTTTCAAAGGTTTTTTTTTTACAAAATAAGGAAATGATTTTAAAGACTGATAATAAAAACGAATGAGAATACAATTATATGAATATTGGAAAATTCTAAAGGGACAAAGTTTATTATTTTCTTGTTTGAAACCTACATAAAATCCTTAAGTATTACACTCTTTTTGGACATTCAAAGAATAAGAACTTCAAAAAGCTATTTAACCAAAAAAAAATGAATGTCGGACAAGGGTTGGGTTTACGTTTAGAAAAGGTTTCGGCGCCTTTATCAATTTGAGATGACTCAATTGAATGATACGGAGATCTTGAATGTTATATTGGTTACGCGTGGAATCCGCCCTGAAGGGATTTCTATTGCTTTGTTATACTACTTTGTAAAACCCTTTTAACTTTGAAAATAAAAAATCTCATGAATATATAAGTTAAAAAATCAAATATTCGTAAAGCACATTTTGCGCATTAAATATTACATAAAAATATTCTGAACCAATCTAGAGATGGATATTACGAGGCATATCCAGAAAGTAAGTGTACTGAATTTTTGTAGGTTACAATTTTTTTTATTTAAACAAAAAAATTACGTGGTTACCGTAGTACATATGTAAGCTATTTTTCGACATAGTCGCCATTCCTCTCAATGCAGGTGGTGAAGCGGGGTATCAACTTTTTGATGCCTTCCTCGAAGTAGTTTCCCACCAACCCCTCCGTCCGCTTCTCCACCTCCTCCTTTACCTCCTCGTCGGTTGAAAACCTTTTGACCCATGTGCAGCTTCAGGGAGGTAAATAGATAGTAATCTGAAGGTGCTAGGTCAGGGGAATGCGCGGGATGGTTCAGGACATCCCATTTAAACGAGGCGAGCAGTTCCTTCGTGGCGTTGGCCGTGTTTGGTCTGGCATTGTCGTGCAGCAAGCAGACTCCCTTTGTCAGCATGCCTCTCCTCTTGTTCTGAATCGCCCTCCGCAATTTTTTTAAGGTCAGTATCTTGCAGAGTTGATGGTCTCCCCTTGAGGCATATATTCAATTAAAATTATGCCTTGACAGTCCCAAAACACGGATGCCATGATTTTCTTGGCTGAAATTGTGGTTTTGAACTTTTTGGCGAAAGGTGAAGAGGTGTGACGCCACTGTTGAGACTGCCTTTTGGTTTCAGGCGTGTAGTGTGCAACCCAAGTTTCATCTCCAGTAACAATTGAGCGGAGAAATTCATCTCCATGGAGTTTGCAGCGCCTCAAAAACTCTTGCTCGGCATTATTTATTTCGCACTTGGCGGGAGATGGGATTGACATTTTTCACGAAACGTGTTGTCGCGTCGACACTTCTCAACGTACTGACCTCGAACCGGTCTCGTTGCGGAGGGGAAGGGTCAGGCTACACGGAAGTGTAGCCAACATGTCGAATATAAAATTCATCCGGTCGTGAGAGCCTCAGTACACTTACTTTCTGGATACGCCTAGTATATCATATATACATATATGATATTGTATATCGATCGGGAAGCTTTCCACTTTCTGGAGACAATTCGCTAAAATTTTGCTTCCATGTTTCCTAAAAAGTCTAGGTTGAAAAATATTTGTAATGCTCATGGTCGTACCTCATCCCTTGGTATAAGTTTGTCACGATCCGGTGAGTCATTTATTCTCCTTTTTATCGTATTAAAGGCTCTAAATTATTTCCGCCCTGAATTCTGCCACCTGAGCAACTCTAGGCGTTCCACAAATCAAGTCATTGAATTCTTCGAGCCCCGCAGCAATCCCATTTTGCCATGTTGTCCTCGGCTCTCCCAAATTCTGTGGAGCCTCTTAATATATTTCCTGGCCTTCCAGGGTAGTTTAGAACTAGGTGATGATGCCTCTACTCTGCAAAATCCCCTCCCTGGAACCCGATACTCCTTTCCACTCGTTCATCTTAGCAATTGCAGGTGGTTGTTCCAAAGTCGTAATGCTCTTATTGAAACTGTACCTGTATTTCAACCTAGGGACTGGGGTACAACCAGAAGTTAACTATGATGAGTTTTTGATAACCAAAATTGCTCTTTTAACTGGTTTCATTCTTATATGTGCTTATTTGTATTATATAACTAGCTGTCTAATTTGATCAATAAATAACATTTACTTATGGTTAAGGCATTAACACAAACCAATATAAGACTCGCTCCGTCCTTGGCATGCTTTAAGAAGCGACTGAAAAAACTCTTAATTTCTACTCAGTAAAATAACGTGTTTCATTCCTGATTTTTCTTTTCCTTTCCTCTCCACCATCCCTTCCTTTCCTTTTGATTGATGATATCTTACTTTATATGAAAAATAATGTTCGGGTGATTGTCCGTCTTTGTGGGGTTCGTGGGCATAACATATGGTAACGTATGTGTTCATGGATTTCGTGGGGATGTATAGTAATTTGAATGATTTATGCGACCACGTAACTTGCTTCATTTACTTTTGTCTGGTTGGTTGGAAGAGATTGCTTCCCGGCAATAAGCCCGCCAGATTGTATTGCAATAAAAGTGTTAAATAAATAAATATATAAATAACACAATGGAGATATAAAGGCATTGTAATTTCTTTAATCCAACAATGTATATTCCACTTTTTATAACCCTACCGGTTTCAAGGTGTTCACTGCATCATAAGGGAAGCATAAATAAGACTCTTGTTTGTGCTCCCCTGATGATGAGGTGAACACATTAAAACAGGTAGGGTGGTACCGTTATATAAAGAGGAATAAACAGTGTTTGACTAAACAAATAACATTTGTTCATCTTCCTGCCGCATGAGCATATATAATATTATATATTCTGGTAGATATGTATTGTTATACATTTTTGACGTTTCGATTTTAATCTCACTCTCGTCGCATTTAATTTCAGTTTACTAGCGTGAGTTTAAAACTACACATGTTTTATTGTTTTATACGGATAGATAGACAATTCGAAAAGCAAAAAAAATAATAGTATAAATGTAAATCGTAAAGTACGTAAATCGTATTATAGTATACAAACTGAAAAAAAATTGTCTTATATTTTATTTATTTATTTACTCTTTTTTTACAATACATGGCAAAGAAAGATATTATTTAATAAAAGTATAATAAAAAATGTATTTCAATAATCATATAAAAATATATTGTTTATAGTTAAGGCATTAACATTGTGGAGGTTTAAAGATATTGTAATTTGCTTTATCAAACACTGTTTATTACACTTTTTGTAACGGTATAACCCTACCGGTTTCAAAGCTTTCACCTCATCATCAGGGGAGCGCAAACAAGTATTGTTTGCGCTCCCTGATGATGAGATAAAAGCCTCGAAACCAGTAGGGTTATAACATACTGTTACAATAAGTGGAATAAACAGTGTTTGATAAAAACAAATTACAACGTATAAAAATAATATACGAGTATATTCTCTTTACTCGCAAATAAAACCTCTTTAACTGGAAATGTGTGGACATGAAACAGGCGAAATATGTGTTTCAAGATAGGAAAGTCTGGCCTCTCTGCCTACTACAGCAAGGGAACGATGTGATGGTATGTATGTTTCTACTAACCTGAAAATACTATATATTTTTGATATGCACCTATAGATTAGCGTGACATTTACAATTAAATAGCATAATGAAGATACATGCCACTGTTTTTCAGGTTGATGAGAGCGTGCAACGGGGTTTTGTTTTTGTGTAATCAAAAATCGGAAAGAAGTATCGATTTATTTTTTCATGCTAAATATCCTCAGTGAGATACAGGCAAAAGCCTAGTTTACTGGGGATACGACAAATGAAAGGCAACAAACCCAGATCCATTAAAATTGTATGTCCAAACCAAATTACCTGTTTTTTTTTTCACATATTGTGTATATTTGTTGTCATGTGTAATAATAAATAAATAAATAAATAAAATTGTTTAGTTCCATTTTTTATTGAATCAGTAAATACTTTTAGAAGATACGATATATTTAATTTAATTTTAAAGGTTCGTTTCAAGACTATACGTCAAAGTTTATAACTAATTGCCTGATAATATTAAAATATAAGCGATACTGATATAAATATACTTTTCCGTATATAAACTTAAAACAAAGTAAAACATTTATTATAATATTTCTTAAAATTTTACGCCTATTTAAGATATTTTTTTAATATAAAATCTTCTTAAAGTTTCGGTTCCCTATAGGGATGTATATAGACCGTAAAGAAAATAAAAGTGTTGTTTATGCACACACACGTTACATGGAACGGTGTGTAATGAACACTTAAAAGCAAAATGTGAAAACTTGAATCACTTAATAAATTCATTTGATTTATATCTGATCTTATGAAAAATACGTTGAAGTATGTATACGGTTGTTTGAAAAATAGTTTCATATTTATCGGATCGATTGTATTGTATTTCGCGTTCGTTGTATATAGAACAATCTCGCGAGCTTATTGCCATGTGGAAATCTCTCCAAACCAACCAGAAAATGTTCAAGAGGCCTTAAATGATAACCAGACTGAAAACCTTTTTTTTTTTTAAAATTGAGTTCCAACGAGAATCGCACGCACAACCCCCGGGTCGGACGACAGACGTCTTATTAACTAAGCCACGAAGGTCGTCGTCATAGATGTAGTTAAAACAAAATTTTCGTTACCAACACTTTATTCTAAACGCGTTGAATGTATATTATTATAAAAGATAATAGTTAAGTGCATTTTCAGTGATTATTTGCAATTTGCTTGAGCGGTATTTTAACGTCATTTTGAAGATGAAATCCAATAAGTTGTTTTCTTCACCGTTTGATACTTTTTTACTACCAGAAAAAAAATGCGACACAAACCAAAACAGTGTATGGCGACGATATAAAAAGTGATCATGTGTGTCAAATGTGATTTAAAATTTTCATAATGGTGATATGACACTCGAAGATGGTGTCCACTCTGGGAGACCGATTACCACTGATGGCGAACAAATAATGGCTTTTATCGAGAATAATTAGTGTTCTCGATGAAAATTTTTGCTGAAATATTCTAAATATCATCCAAAACCACCATCCACGAGCTTTTGGTGCGTTTTTCGTATTCTTAAACCGAGAATTAAATCAGTACTTAATTTCGAACTTGTACTGCTTAAAATTTCATTTCATTACGCCAATTCTCGAATCCCTCATAAAATTATATCACTTATTATTAATAATTATTACCAAAGTCATTAAATTGTATCGATGAAAACATTGCGGAAAATCCTAATACATACATAGATACCATCACACTATTTCCCTGTCGCGTTATGCAGAGAGGACAAAGTCCCAGACTTTCCTATCTCGATACACATTCTTTAGTTCTTCCACTTCTCATAAAACTCCTACGATTTCTCTGACTTTATACATTCCTTTCTTTCCAAATATCATTCACTTGATCTAACCACACTTTCCTTGATATTCCTCAAGCACGCTTTCTACTCGTATTTGCACTATACTATATATTTCTTTTGTTAATCTTTCTTCATTCATTCGTTCTACATGTCTAAACAATTTCTTTTTCAGAATTAGTAATTTCATTTCATATACCGTATTCGGACGACTTTGTTGCAGTCAGGTTCTTCAAGATCTCTAAGCCCAAAAAAATATTATTGTTCTAATTTAGGTAAGATACCCTGTATGGTTTAATCTAATCGCGATCAAAGAGTTTCAGGCTCTTTGCAGCGAAACTCAACTATCAATTTATATTTAGAAATCTTAATTATATTAGAGCAATATCGACCCTCTCGAACATCTATCGAAATTGCTTGAGCAGTCTTAGAATGAGTAAGCTTATGCCCAATTCGCGACGATGGTGCGGTCAGACTGCAAACAAGTTAAAAAAGAATTCGCTACGATGGTGCGGTCAGACTGCAAACAAGTTAACAAAGAATTCGCTACGATGGTGCGGTCAGACCGCAAACAAGTTAACAAAGAATTCGCTACGATGGTGTGGTCAGACCGCAAACAAGTTAACAAAGAATTCGCTCCGATGGTGCGGTCAGACTGGAAACAAGTTAACAAAGAATTCGCTACGATGGTGCGGTCAGATCGCAAACAAGTTAACAAAGAATTCGCTACAATGGTGCGGTCAGACTGCAAACAAGTTAACAAAGAATTTAAGATTTTTTATAACTTACCTGGATAAAGTTTTTAAGATTCTCTTTGGTGGCAGAGTAATCGTAAAATCTCGAATGCTTTTCACAAAAGGCTTTAGAAAACTTTTTAACACTTTACTTGTCATTATAAACGAGTTGCTTTCCTTTTTATATATTTATAATGTGCGTATTTTTTTTTGACAAATCGTTATTCAAACATGACTATGGAACTAAAACGTATGTAAATAAAATAAATCTGATAAATCTTTTTTTTTAAATTTAGTCTTGTGAGAAAATATGTCATTTTTACTTAAGTCCTTTTTCAAAGCATATAAAAATATCTTCCGAAAATCTTCTAATCTACCTCATGGAACATTAAATACTATTTCATATATTAAAGATTACAGAAACCGAAAACCCCCAGTAAAAGGTCAGCTTACTGAAAGGTGTATATATACATATATGTAGCCTTCATCGCTGCTTCTAATAGAAACCTGAAATATTTAAGGAGTTGGCGGAGATATTTCAGGAGAGATAAGGACTACGAATTTTCTTCGTAATTTCCCAGCAGACAAAATAAATTTGTACTTTATGTACCTGCTGTAAAAAATATGTAATTTAATTTGAGTGGATTTACATGTGAACTAAAAATGTTAAAAATAATTTGCACGCTGACGCGGCCTTGTGGTTACTGATCACTGTGTATTATTCACTTGCTAACTTGACGACCTCGTAAGTCACCTGTTTTCCAACCCGGGAGTTAAAAGTTTGATTCTCGTTGAAATCCAATATATTACAATACAAAAATGATTTCCAGTCTAGTTTTCATTTAAGACTGCTTTAACGTCTTTCTGATTATATTTTTTTTATAGTTAAGGCATTAACATTGTGGAGGTTTAAAGACATTGTAATTTGTTTTATCAAACACGTTTATTCCACTTTCTGTAACCCAACCTAGGTAGGGTTATACCGTTACAAAACGTGGAATAAACAATTTTTAATAAAACAAACTACAATGTCTTTCTGATTGGTTATAACAGAGGGGCACGTGGCAATAAACTAACCAGTTTGTACAGTATGCAACGAAAGCGTTATACAATACAAATCTGCGTTTAAAAATTAAGTAAAAACTTATGGGATCGTTGTGGTTTAAGTATTTGCCGTTATGAGTTCGAAAAATAACTAACTGTACAGGGTAGTTATACATTTGATTTGAATAATCAAAATTGCAGTTAACTTTCTGCACATATGGCACACCGAAAAGAAAATGAATTTAAGAGACAAGCTACCAAAAGGTCTGTGCTCATCTTATAACTTCCCCTCGGCCGAGAAACACCCCACCAATATAGGGCGAGGACACCAGATGTTTTTCAACCCACACCTTATATATGTTATCCTATAGAGGATGATTTGTGCCAGTAACAATTTGAAGGAAAGGAGGTAGTATGAAAATATGTAAGATCTACTGTAGTTCTAAATATTTAAAGAGTAGGAATGTGAAATATATTAATGAAAAATTGAGTGCGAGTAGGTGAGACATGTTGAGAGGACGGGGCACATTTATAATTGAGTCAAGGTTGTATGCGGTTGAAGGTCTCCTCGCCCATTCCACACATGCATGAAGGGCATTCTTTTATATGAATCTTATAAAGGTGTGTAAATAATGTAGGCTTACGGTTGAAAGATGGTTTTCAGTATTTTTCATTTCAGCGTTCCACACATGGCATTCCTTTGCATCTCCAATTGGTCCTATCCCATGCCAGACATCTTCTCTGACGTTCTACAATCCCTTTTATCTTATTCGACCATCGAGTCATTGGTTTGTCCACATTTCTGTACCAGTACTAGTTCTGGGTCGAGTAATTTTACACTTTTTACAATATAATAAAATTTTATGACTTATTTTACAAAACATTAAAGATACACTTGATAGATACTATGATTTTTCTATAGTAATTTTTTTACATTTAAATTTACGTCGCTCGTAACAGTTTTTGGGGTAAATGTATACCTCGTTCCGGAACGAAAAAGTTCAAATAGCAATCGTTAAGTTAAGTATTGTTATATTTTTGAGTTATTAATATAATTTTTTCATATAATTTAACTATTGTAGTTTTTTCAGAATATCCTTGTTTCATTAAGAGAAATATCTCCATCATTCTCCAAAGTCTAATAAAATGCAGGGTGGTATAAATGTCTATCTAATTTGGAGCGCCAATTATTTAGAAAATAATGAAAAACAAATAACTCCATGGATTAAAAAAAAACAGAGTTTTCAGTTCTTATATTTTTCAATTGACCAACTAGCCGCCTCTGGCCGCTGTAGATGTCTGGGCTATTTTTATAGCTTTTTTATATATGGGTCGATAGATTTTCGATTTCTTGGCGAATATTGCCCTTGAGCTGTTTGAGAGAACATGGATTTATTAACTTTACATTTCAAATAAATTACAAAAATAAATCAACATTTCCCTTTTACTGTTGGGCTTATCTTTCAAAATAAAACAATAAATATTTTTTTTTTTTAATATTTCAAAATACGAATATAAAGTAACTGATGTACTAGAGATAATAAAAAAATATGAAAGTAAAGAATCATAGAAAGGAAATTTTGTGAGAAGGAAAAGTAGAAGGTCAGAGAAATCGTAGGAGTTATATGAAAATGTGTGTGGATGTAGTAGAGGAGAGGAATGTGTGTAGTCTGGAATTCTGTCTTCTCTATCTACCCCAACAGGTAAATGGTGTGATAGTTTGTATCTATGTGAGTTAATATTGCAAGGGTTTATTTGTATCTATGTGAGTTAATATTGCAAGGGTTTATTTGAAATAATTCGTTTTCAGGTACTCGATTTCCCGATTTTCTCAATATTCCTGCCTTAGAAACTCGGAAAATAAAGTCCAGAGAGAGATCAATAATATATACATTCAAGATCAATAATATACACATGTGACGGAAACGGTTGCTAGATGTTCACGGATTGAATGACGAACCAATGCCTGTATAATATACCAATTTAACTTCTCAGTGTCTATAAAAAACATATACAGGACGTATTCTTTAATTCTTTACTGACAAAGTGGAGGGTCAAAATAGTAGAGAGAGGTAGATAATTTATGCCCTCGAGCGACCAAGGAATGATTACTACGGGCATACCTATGTCACAAACTCTACGGACAGCAAAATTCTGTGACGATTGGAGAATACATATCCACAGATAGGAGAATACATACCCACAGACAGCAATTCCAGTGTTGATTATGTTCTTCAGCTTTGAACTCATGACGCATATGAGATAATCCCAAACAAGGAGTGGGGCCGGCTGCATGCCACTAATATGCATTTTTTTAGTCATAATTTTTCTATTTTTCAAACTAATTTTGATCAATTATAATATATGTTATATTGTTTCAAAAATAATGAAACATGATATTTAAAAAAAATGGCACCATCTACCTTTAGAGCGATGACATTTGCGCCACCTTGTATAACAAGTATGATTTATATTGTGTTTAGCAAATTTTACCACAAGAACGCATTAAAATAAACAAGGAAATAACATAACACAGCAATACATCACTTTGCCTGCCGTGCGGCGCTAACCTCTCGAAAGTTCCCCGAAAACTTAATAAGAAAGCGGTTCTAGAATGCGCCAAATATTCTCCTCGGAAGGATATTAACTCTGTGACAAGATACAAAATTAAATCTGAGTTTGCATATGAAACATTCTCACGCCATAACATAAAGTGTTTCAAAACTTTTCCATAGATAATTTTCATATAAAACGATATTGTTCTATGTAATGAATAACTTATGTAGAATATTGGGATGTTACTAACATATTGGAATAATCCAAGAATAACTAGAAAAATGAAAACAAATGTTTAAGGAAAATGGTTTCAAAATAAGCCAAGACTGAATATATGCTAGACCCACCAGAGACTGACATTGAAACGACCAAACTCCAATCCGAATAACTAAGAACAAATTTATTTAAATGTCTTGGTTCAATCATTACAACAGGTGGGGAGGTGCTCCTGGACCTAAAAAACAGAATAAAAATAGTTGGAACAAATGGAGATAACGACGGGGGTTATGTGCGTGCGACTAATGGCTACCACTAAACCTTGAAAACAAGATCTATAAGATATTGTTCAGGTCCGCTATATTATATGGAACCGAATGTTGGACTCTAAAGGAATAAGAGAACAACTGATTTATGTCGCGAAGATGCGTATGCTACGGTGGGCACTGAGTGTCACCAGATTGGATAAGATACGAAATGAACGAATTCGTGGAACAATTAAATTGGTGCCAATAGTAGATTAAGTCCGGGAAGCACGACTATGAGCGCGTGCAACGGCGGGATAAAGGCTCTGCGCTAAAGACAGACACGAATTGGGAACTCCCACATAAACGAGATGAGAGACCTAAGAAGAGCCTAAACAAGAAAGTGGAGGACATGACGAGACTCGGACTAATCCCCGAGTGGTTGGCCGAATCGAGAGAGATGGAAGGAAAAGGTCCAAGCAGCCAACTCCAAAAAGATGGGATAAGGCAAGGGAAATAAGAGATTCTCATATTAAATATGGATTTTCAACACTTTATATATAAAAATATCATGAAACACAAAAAGTCGGTTAAAAAATCATTAACTAATACAGTTTTACATTCCCCATTATCCCACGGGACAAAATCAATTGTTATATAGCAGTAATCAAGCAACCAACTTTTCTTACGTTCGTAAATCGTTGGGTTGCACAGGATGAGAAATCAGTATGGACATTTGGTATGATAGATTTAAAGTCTTTGAGCGTAGACGTTTTTTTCGACTGTATCGTAATACTTGGTCGAATCGTTCAATTTTCATATATGAAAAATTTATAACGTGTTTGTTTTCTTTTATTACTTCCTTATATTATTGACAGTTGAATCGAATAAATAAATAAACAGGGTAAATAATACATTACTTAGAATTTTTCGCAAGTAGCCTTTTTTGACATTGGTATACGAGGCATATCCAGAAACTAAGTGTACTGAATTTTTGTAGGTTACAATTTTTTTTATTTAAACAAAAAAAATACGTGGTTACCGTAGTACATGTGTAAGCTATTTTTCGACATAGTCGCCATTCCTCTCAATGCAGGCGGTGAAGCGGAGTATCAACTTTTTGATGCCTTCCTCGAAGTAGTTTCCCGCCAACCCCTCCGTCCAGTTCCCCACCTCCTCCTTTACATCCTCGTCTGTTGAAATCCTTTTTCCACCCATGTGCAGCTTCAGGGAGGTAAAGAGATAGTAATCTGAAGGTGGTAGGTCAGGGGAATGCGCGGGATGGTTCAGGACATCCCATTTAAACGAGGCGAGCAGTTCCTTCGTGGCGTTGGCCGTGTGTGGTCTTGCATTGTCGTGCAGCAGGCAGACTCCCTTTGTCAGCATGCCTCTCCTCTTGCTCTGAATCGCCCTCCGCAATGTTTTTAGGGTCTCACAGTATTTTGCAGAGTTGATGGTCTTCCCTTGAGGCATATATTCAATTAAAATTATGCCTTGACAGTCCCAAAATACGGATGCCATGATTTTCTTGGCTGAAATTGTGGTTTTGAACTTTTTGGCGGAGGGTGAAGAGGTGTGACGTGACCGTTTATAAACTCGCGAGGTGGCTTTGGCGGAGGGTGAAGAGGTGTGACGCCACTGTTAAGACTGCCTTTTGGTTTTAGGCGTGTAGTATCTCCAGTAACGATGGAGCGGAGAAATTCATCTCCATGGAGTTTGCAGCGCCTCAAAAACTCTTGCCTTTTTACAAAATTTCGCACTTGGCGGGAGATTGGTTTGACATTTTTCACGCAACGTGTATTCGCGTCGACACTTCTCAACGTATTGACCTCGAACAGAGGTCTCGTTGCGGAGGGGAAAGGTCAGGCTACACGGAAGTGTAGCCAACATGTCGAAAATAAAATCCATCCGGTCGTGAGAGCCTCAGTACACTTACTTTCTGGATACGCCTCGTATTTTGCCTTGCCCCTATAGTTCGATTACACTTAGAAGCATTTTTTCATGTAAACTGATTATTGTAATTTCACCCTTTATAGCTGATTAACAAATTGTTTAAACGATATTAGGGTAACCGGGTTAAGAAATAGTGTTATACAATAATTGCCAGGTCTTTTTGGAAAAATATCCATCGTTATACTGTGGATTGCAATCTCATGTGAGATTAAAAGACAAAAGCCAGCATGATCAAAATAGTTTATATTATGAATTGCAATCTCAATTGCAATTATTAAAAGAATACACGAAGTTGTATTGAATGGTTATTGCTATTAAGTGATTTTTTTCTGCCGAAAAGACACTGATAAGAAACAGCATCAAATGACGTCCAAATATCTAGACTTCCTCGTGTTACAGCCTTCATCATCAGGGTGGTGTCGAAAAAAACATTACAGATTGTCATATTCGGAATGATTATATTTTCATATAGTTTTTAATACGGTTATAAGACCTTTGAAACATTGGCCATCATTTAAGTCAACTCAACACGACAACAACCCCGAATAATGTTTTCAAGTAGTAGAAAACAGCTTTGAAAATCTTCGAACTTGTGTTTTACGCTTCTTTACCGAAGAGCTTTTTAAAATAATTTTGTTATTTTTGGTATTTATGTTCATGGGATATTTACATACTCCGAAGTTATGTTCATGAGATATTTACATACTCCGAAATTATGATCATGGGATATTTACATACTCCGAAGTTACATATGTCCATGGGATATTTACGTACTCCGAAGGAAAATTACTTTTTCTGCGATATCTTGAGATTTAATAAAAAATCTAGATATATACCTCTTTGTAACACGATTATCCCAAAAGTACTCTCAGAATATATGTACTGTGTGTATTATAAGTTCTGAACGTCAGGCTAACAATAAATTCATATAAAATAAATACAAAGAAAAAGCAATATGAGAGACAGTCCATGACTCTAACAAAATAGTTTATATGGTCAATTTGAAGCCTTTTTTTTATTAAGGCACTTTATTATTAAATATACAAATTACAAGCTAATTGTCATATGACAATATTTTCCAACCAACCAGAGAGAAGTTACGCAAACTCATGATATTTGTAACGTGAAGGGCTAGAATGTTATTTCCAAAAATAAAATGAATCTAAACATACTTAAAACAAAACAAAACTATGAAAAAAAATTGTAAATATTTTCAAAGAATGAGAAATAACAAGAAAATAAGAACACATTTCATTATTGAAGAGAAATATAACATTTTTAAGTCACCGTTTGAGAAGGCCCTTTTATTAAATTTGTAGGAATACCTACCTAAATAAATAAATAATTGTCAAAATGAATAAGTGAATCGTTAAACACAATTAAATGAAATTAATTATTATCAGATAGTAAACATACAGGGGCAATGACCGATGAAGAATTCAATGATTGTCACACACTATGAACAACAACAATATTTACTATTTACAACGTCTGCGAATTGGCTAGCCATCTCCAAATATAAATAATTAACCTACCGCCAGTTCATGCGCTAGAGCAAGGCAGATATGTATCGCGAATGTATTCACTCATTGGTATAAATTACTCGGACGCCGAGAAATAAACATATTATTATTGTCATTCATTCAACTGTCAAGACTTGTTATTTATTTTACCCGCTGTCCACTTATCGTTTTATATCCGCATTCCTGAGTCTATATTTATTTGAATACAAATCAAGATCATCATGACTTATCAAGATAACCAATCCGCTATATTGATGACTCTGAACGAGAAGTAACGCAGAATCAACTAAAACGAAGAGCGATGTCGATATCAAAATCATCAGCACGTCCTAATAGGACACACGCTACATTGATAACGACCATCGTTACAAATTATTATCAATTTTATTTGTATATGTATAAAACTAACGTGTAAATTTTCACAAAAAAAATTAATATTTATGGTTTACGTTCTGCACAACGATATACAGAGGTAACCCTGTTCTTAGATAACCACCACATTCTCGAGAGGCACTTGACACTTCCTTGCAGGGGCTCCTTAGCACTGCGCAACAAGGGAAATGAATCATCGGTTTAGAGATGCGACTGAATGTGACAGACTTTTCAAAAGAGCTGGCAATACACATACTTCTCTAACGTACGAGTAGACAAGGATTCAATTCACTTTAGAGTTAACTAAAGGAACTTAACTGAATATACAGTGTATAGATAATACTGCAAACTTTTAAACACGAAGTGTTTGTCAGTTGAAATTTCTTGTGTGAATGCGTTTTCCTTGCAAGTTTAGGAGACAGTAAAACTTTCATCATATAATTTACTTTCTCAACTACTCAACTATCAGAAGACCATCACAACGATGGGAGGACGTGACGATATTAGATGCAAAAATGAAACAAACTGGAAGATTGACGACATTTAATGTGATTATTATGTTATTTTATTTTCCCAACTTCCCGGACTGCCGACTCCATATTGGATAAGCAAATAGCTGATATCTGTGGATAAAAAAATAGACGGAGTTTCTTCTGCTGAGTAACGGAGCGTCTTCTCAATCAGGTGGGAAGACTCAAAGGCTTTAGTTTGACATTTTATGAATCATGGGCTAAAATGTATCGTTTTGAATGGATGTATTTATGAGAGGATTTGAGTAACAAACATTTGAATGAGACCCATAGTTAAACTGTTGTCCTGCGACGTAAGACAAAAAAAAATGAGACATTGCTATAAAGTTGGCAATTGACTCAAGATAGTAGAAGTGTCGTGTATTTTTATAATAGTTGCAAGAATATTTTAGAAAAATACTAAGAATGTAGGTTAGGTAGATAAAATAATGTATTAAACAAATATTTCATAACAGTTCCGCTTGACTCTGTAATGAAACCATTAAAACATTTCTCTAGTTTTCCGAGCCACATTGAAACTGACAACTTTTCCATCAGCTAGATTTAAAATGTACATGTTATTAGACTGATAAAATACATTAATAACTTAGACATTGCTATTCAAACTTTACTTTATATAAAATCTGGGTTAACTACTGAGTAAGACAAATTAAAATTTCTATTAAAATTAATTGTTCCTTGATAACGGAGGTAGGGTTTTAAATTCGTTTAGATTTCCTCAACTGGTGACGTGAACAAGTTACAGAGCGTAGCCAGGTGACAACACTGTCTTCTGCTCCATTAATCGAGCCTTCGGGTTTTAAGAACCACTTTTATGTATCTATCTCATTTTGAAATTGGATATTTTTATCGATAGTATTAATACAAGTTAAGCAAGAATTATTCAGAACGAGAGTACTCGTTGAATTCATAAATTGGTAAGTGAATATTTTACGGCAAGCTTTCACCGTAAATCTAAAATGTTCAGAGAATATTCCACAGCAAGTTCACTCATCATGATTGTATTCGTATTAAAGGTAATCGGGAGTCTAGGCTATGAATTATTGATTGCCCAGCTCTGGCTGAGCGTAGTCTTCGAAAGTCTAGAACTATGATAGCAAACACTTCGTGCTAAATTATTGAGCTTAAGAAATACACACATTTCTATAAAATTCGAATTATTATGTGCATATTATTGCAACCATATCAGACAGAAGAAAAAATATTGACCTCACACATTATATAATATATTTTAAGATGTCTGTTCTTATTTTAACAGGCAGAAACTGATTCAGTTTTTCAGGCTACACGTTCCTTGTGACCCACTGTGTAACATAAAGCATTTTATAATAATACGCGGAACGAAATATGTAGTAGTGTATACTCTGTATTACCAGTAAAAAAAACACAAAAGTAGCGTTTTTTGTCGCATCTAATGGAATCGTATGTCTTATACGTAGATCATTTTACTAAATGTAGCAAAATATTATTATTTATATGTTTATTGTCATTCATCCAATAGCCGTTTCAAGAATTTAATAAGAAAAAAACTCAACATCTAGACTTCCATAAAATACGTTTTAAAATCTTCTTCCTGGCAAACATCTGCCATGAAATGACATTGATAATCCTTGTCGTAAGTATAGTATTTCGAACATGTTGATATATTACTCGTACTTTAGAAAAAACAACACACTTAAACAGTTCAATTATACTTGATGCATTAACATTAACATTACAATACTTAAAAATATATTTAACTCAAAATACTTAAACTGCTTTACGTCATAATATATCTGTCGAAAAACGCTAAGGTAAGATTATTTTTTTACTTATCTTATGCGTTTCTAAATGTAACATATTGTCAATTATTTTTTTTTGCAACTATTATACTTAGCATTATTTTATACGAGGCAGGGGCTCTTTTGGTGTAGGGGGCAAGCAGTATCAATTCGGGGCTGGGCCGCAGGGTGTCGAGGGGCTGAGTACCTAGTTTGTTTTATACCAAAATGATGTAGTTACAATAAAATAATTACATAACGTTTGTATAACATATTACACATATTGGGCAATCAGTATGGGCGTTGTTCTTAAAATAATAAAGTAAATACGTTGTATTTGCCAGTATCAATAAATAAATATTGTAATATAAGTTTGCTTTTTTATTGCGTTTGGTTCGTCTTGTTTTGGGTAAACTTTTTTGATGTTATATAACAACGCTGCTAACATATCGGAATATTCTTGATTTTTTTTAGCAGTATTTAGTTTTAACAATATTATTTTCATTATGTAAATGGCTTTAATTTATCGTATCAATATGTATTACATCATACTGGTTTAACAAGCTGTATTATTTCTTAAATAAATGTAAAATATATTTGGGCTCTTGTTGCGACCAACATCAAAATCTGACTTTATTAGAACATAAATCGTTTTGTGTTTTTGAAAACTATTTCAGATCGAAAAATATTTATCAGTTTTGACTCGTAATAAGACGAGCAAACTTGCCATGTGCTATTCCTTCGATTCGCAAGCTGTTTCATTTGAACGAGGCCTTGGATTTTAACATCTTCAATATTTCTGTAACACACTATAAAAGAAAGATTATTGCGTATTCTTAGCGTCGTCGTTATTGCTGGACCTCGTAGTCGAGGATCCTCTCGCCACCTCAACGTCAATTTTGAGTTGCTCTTCTATGTCAGGAAAAAATTACTTAGATTAAAAAAATGAATAACCTCCGCCAAAAAAACCATAAAAAATATCGAAAAAAAAATAAAAAACTCACAATTGTTTAAAATACAACAAATTTACATAATTTATTTAAAAAACGACATCAAATAAGTTTGTTTTTACCCTCTATTCACTTTTCGGCAAAAGTGCGTAGGAGATTTCGCTAGCTTAGTTTAGGATGGCAAGATGTAATATTGACACCACGACTCGAAAATTCATCAAATAATATTAAACTGTTATGTGACACATAGATACAAAATTTAGGACAATAAATACGAGTGTCAGTAATAAAAAACGTCAGTAATAAATTAAAGGCTATAGACGCGTAATTAAAATTTACAATATGGAGTAATGCACCCGCCCACTTGCATAAAAAGTAAACATTGAATTTAAGTGCTCCCAAATATGTAATAGTTTGCAACGTGAATGACATCTGATATGACGATGATATCGGGTCGATGACGTATTCACAATTTCGCCAGTTTTATTATCCGTTATATATTTATTATATCCGTTATACATTAATTTCACCTGTTCAATTTTCTGGTAAAAATTGTATTATGTAGTCGAATGAAAAAAAAAAGATTTTTAATAATATTTTGACATGTTATGTAATATAAAATCGTTTTTTTATTAGCCCGGTTAATCCGGTTAATACAACCTCTGAAAATAAAGAGTTTCCTGTAAGCTAGCAATTGGCGCAAATCTGGGTAACCCTTTAATGGTTTATTACCGTATGGCAATAAACTGGCCATTTGTATTTTTTTATTAACATTTTTTTTGAGTCATGTAGTGCCCTTTATACGAGTATATCCGAATTGGTAATACGGACATATTGAAAAACGTAGCCGTGAAACAATATCATCTTCGGCCCCAATAATCGAGCCTTCGAGTTTAGAACCACTGGAGTAGGCACTGAGCTAGCCGTTCGTCACCTATACTTCGTATGTGTAAAGGCAACAACACCCGCTAGTGTCAAGTCTAGCGGGTGTGAGTATTGTTACCAGACGAACTCTTTTGCTGGACTTTTTTTATTTTTTATACCTCTGTGGTTTAATTAATAAGTTGCTTTACTTTCATTTAAAGGTTCGCTTCCCGATGGTAACTGAAAACAATATTTACAATTATGTGTCTAAATAAATAAAAAAAAGAAGCAAAAGTGTCCAAAATATCATTAATTGTCCCATAACGAGCACCAAGGGTTCAAAATTACGTCTAGTGCGTAAATATTAATATAAATGTATAAAATTACGTGTCTAATTCGGTTTTTAGTAAAGTGATCATTTGCACAAACGATGAAGAGAAAACACTTTTGAGATCATTTCATCATCGAAAAATCATCCGTAAATATAAACTTATTAAACAAAATGAATTTATTTTAAGTAAAGACTTTTTATAGGCTTTCACAAATATAGCGAAAGTCAAGGCATCATTATCGTTCTTCAGATTTCACCCTCCCATTTCAAGCCCTCAATCTACCTTTTTATTGATGTACTTAGGCAGGCTGTTATAGGCTAGGCACGTTATGCCAATATTGTTTCAGAATCGAGCTGTCCAGCGAATTGATCACCCTACCAGCATCGTTATGATTTGATATTGGATTTGTTTTACTGGGTTAGTAAATATAGACGAAACTGATTGCATTTCATACGCCTATCATATATTTTTCCGTATTTATGGAGAAAAACATATGCTCGTATTTTTTATGGTGCACATAAAAAAATGTTTTCTAGCCTTTTAATACACTATTATTATTTTTTTTCATTCCTTCGCAGTATTTTTTTTCTTCTTATGCCGTGTATCGGACGTGTGCGTTACCTGAAATATGAATTTGTGTATATTTCTTGTTTGATATTTAAATGTATAATTTCTTGTTTGATGTTTTGTTTGATGTACTTGCTGTGTACCGACTGTAATGAAATGTTTCTGGATGAAGACATTCCTCTTTAGCAGGTAGAAGTTGGTCGTAAGTAAAACACAGTAGACTGTAGTGAAACTGATAATGTATTTTTGGTGTTTTGCGCTCTTTATGTGCGACCAATCGCTCATCGTAAGCGCTTATTTTCGCCAGTGAATGCCGTCATGGCTTGTGAGATATTACATATCTCGCACGTTTTCGCATGTATGGGCCGGCCGACTTTTGATACTAGCTCACATACAATATTCACTATTCTTCCAAATTATTTGTTGAAGATAGTGGTATTTTCACTACATTTTTGCTTTTATGATAGACTACAAAAACCACCACTGAGCCTTCTGAGATCTGGCCTGTAGTGTGCTATTGTAAATTATGTAGGCACTTATTTTGGGGTGTAATTTTGTATGAGTGTTGTTAACTTTTATACTTAATATAAAATTCTTTTTTTTTGTCTTCACGTACACGAAATATAAATTTAAACATAGTAACTACTTTTATGGTTGAAATCGACCATACACTATGATATACAAATAAATAAATACGATAAGTTTTTATTAATTTATTCAATTTAAAGTCGATTTCAACAATTAAAAATAGTTATAAAAAATACCATTCAAATTTAGAATTCAGAGAGCGCAATAACACAAAATCTACGTGTAATATACCATGTCGGGGTAGGCAGAGAAGGCAGAATTCGATACACATCCTTAACATTTTCTACATCCGTACACCTTCTCATAAAACTCCTATTATTTCTCGAACTTTTTTTCTTTCAAATATATCTACATGTTACAAAATATAAACATTAATATATTGTAATTCAGACATGAAAAAAAATGTCAGAAAGAATAATCTACATACCATACATACATTACTATAATATTTACCATACAAATAATACAAGCCCTCAAAGACCAAGGCTCAAAAGACCCGGGGTCGTATTCCGCGCAAGAAAGATTTAAAAAATAGCATACACAAAAAATAATCCATTAAAAAAAAACAACAATATCCCCATACATATATAAAAAATCACAAACAGAAATGAGCATGGTTAAAATTTAGTACATTTTATACACTTTTGTCTTTAAGAAGACCCCGATTGGGAATTTTTGTCTCATTTGTGCCTTGTAGACCACGAAGGGGCCCAATTGACCCCACGAATTTGCATTTATGACAAGTTTAATACTCTAGAAAGGGAGCATTTCTTGAGGGGATTTTTAAACGAAAAAACCGTGTACAAAAAAGTTTTGTGCCTAGGATATTTAAGTAAATAAGTCAGAACTTATCAAGACTAGTACTCAAAGTAGTGATTCATTGCTGGCATGACAAAGAGCGAGACTGGGAGACATTATTGTCTACGGCTACTTTAATCGAGTCTTATGGCTAGAACCATTGGAGTAGGCACAAAACTCGTTGTTCGTCATTGTACGTGTTAGTAATACTAACACACACCGATAGGAAACAATATTTTTTTTTTGTTTTTGGATACCATTGGGAATAGAATCTGGAACCCTAGATGTAAGACAAGCCTCTCACTAACCAGATTATGGAAATATCCTCATTCGTTCTCAAAGAGTTGAAACTCCAGCATTGCTCCATTCTAAAAATATGTAAATACAAATAACAATAAAATTAGGATGAAATCTATGTATTTTTATAATACATGCGATATAATAATACAAACTTGGCATTTCTGAAACAAACGTTTGGTTACAGGATGTTTAAATAATCGTTTCTTCCCTTAAAATTTCCATAACTTTGTGGGAATTGTGTTTCAAACTTTTGCAGCAGAAACATCGCATTGCGTATAATGAGCAAATTATTGATAAAAAATTACTTGACAGAAATTCAAGATAACAATTCAAGTTATACATACTTAAGGACTAAAGTAAAATATCACCGGTCTTGAGATATTCGGGGAAACATAATCGTTTTTTATGAACTTGTCTGATATAAAAAATATTAAATACCGAATTTTACCATGCAATCACAACTGTGTCTTTATTTAGTTTCTTGTAAATTTTAAAATGCCAATATCATAAAAATAATACGAAATATATAACTCGTACACGGTTTTTTCGTTTAAAAATCCCCTCAAGAAATGCTCCCTTTCTAGAGTATTAAACTTGTCATAAATGCAAATTCGTGGGGTCAATTGGGCCCCTTCGTGGTCTACAAGGCACAAATGAGACAAAAATTCCCAATCGGGGTCTTCTTAAAGACAAAAGTGTATAAAATGTACTAAATTTTAACCATGCTCATTTCTGTTTGTGATTTTTTATATATGTATGGGTATATTGTTGTTTTTTTTTAATGGATTATTTTTTGTGTATGCTATTTTTTAAATCTTTCTTGCGCGGAATACGACCCCGGGTCTTTTGAGCCTTGGTCTTTGAGGGCTTGTATTATTTGTATGGTAAATATTATAGTAATGTATGTATGGTATGTAGATTATTCTTTCTGACATTTTTTTTCATGTCTGAATTACAATATATTAATGTTTATATTTTGTAACGTGTAGATATATTTGAAAGAAAAAAAGTTCGAGAAATAATAGGAGTTTTATGAGAAGGTGTACGGATGTAGAAAATGTTAAGGATGTGTATCGAATTCTGCCTTCTCTGCCTACCCCGACATGGTATATTACACGTAGATTTTGTGTTAATGCGCTCTCTGAATTCTAAATTTGAATGGTATTTTTTATAACTATTTTTAATTGTTGAAATCGACTTTAAATTGAATAAATTAATAAAAACTTATCGTATTTATTTATTTGTATATCATAGTGTATGGTCGATTTCAACCATAAAAGTAGTTACTATGTTTAAATTTATATTTCGTGTACGTGAAGACAAAAAAAAAGAATTTTATATTAAGTATAAAAGTTAACAACACTCATACAAAATTACACCCCAAAATAAGTGCCTACATAATTTACAATAGCACACTACAGGCCAGATCTCAGAAGGCTCAGTGGTGGTTTTTGTAGTCTATCATAAAAGCAAAAATGTAGTGAAAATACCACTATCTTCAACAAATAATTTGGAAGAATAGTGAATATTGTATGTGAGCTAGTATCAAAAGTCGGCCGGCCCATACATGCGAAAACGTGCGAGATATGTAATATCTCACAAGCCATGACGGCATTCACTGGCGAAAATAAGCGCTTACGATGAGCGATTGGTCGCACATAAAGAGCGCAAAACACCAAAAATACATTATCAGTTTCACTACAGTCTACTGTGTTTTACTTACGACCAACTTCTACCTGCTAAAGAGGAATGTCTTCATCCAGAAACATTTCATTACAGTCGGTACACAGCAAGTACATCAAACAAAACATCAAACAAGAAATTATACATTTAAATATCAAACAAGAAATATACACAAATTCATATTTCAGGTAACGCACACGTCCGATACACGGCATAAGAAGAAAAAAAATACTGCGAAGGAATGAAAAAAAATAATAATAGTGTATTAAAAGGCTAGAAAACATTTTTTTATGTGCACCATAAAAAATACGAGCATATGTTTTTCTCCATAAATACGGAAAAATATATGATAGGCGTATGAAATGCAATCAGTTTCGTCTATATTTACTAACCCAGTAAAACAAATCCAATATCAAATCATAACGATGCTGGTAGGGTGATCAATTCGCTGGACAGCTCGATTCTGAAACAATATTGGCATAACGTGCCTAGCCTATAACAGCCTGCCTAAGTACATCAATAAAAAGGTAGATTGAGGGCTTGAAATGGGAGGGTGAAATCTGAAGAACGATAATGATGCCTTGACTTTCGCTATATTTGTGAAAGCCTATAAAAAGTCTTTACTTAAAATAAATTCATTTTGTTTAATAAGTTTATATTTACGGATGATTTTTCGATGATGAAATGATCTCAAAAGTGTTTTCTCTTCATCGTTTGTGCAAATGATCACTTTACTAAAAACCGAATTAGACACGTAATTTTATACATTTATATTAATATTTACGCACTAGACGTAATTTTGAACCCTTGGTGCTCGTTATGGGACAATTAATGATATTTTGGACACTTTTGCTTCTTTTTTTTATTTATTTAGACACATAATTGTAAATATTGTTTTCAGTTACCATCGGGAAGCGAACCTTTAAATGAAAGTAAAGCAACTTATTAATTAAACCACAGAGGTATAAAAAATAAAAAAAGTCCAGCAAAAGAGTTCGTCTGGTAACAATACTCACACCCGCTAGACTTGACACTAGCGGGTGTTGTTGCCTTTACACATACGAAGTATAGGTGACGAACGGCTAGCTCAGTGCCTACTCCAGTGGTTCTAAACTCGAAGGCTCGATTATTGGGGCCGAAGATGATATTGTTTCACGGCTACGTTTTTCAATATGTCCGTATTACCAATTCGGATATACTCGTATAAAGGGCACTACATGACTCAAAAAAAATGTTAATAAAAAAATACAAATGGCCAGTTTATTGCCATACGGTAATAAACCATTAAAGGGTTACCCAGATTTGCGTCAATTGCTAGCTTACAGGAAACTCTTGATTTTCAGATGTCGTATTAACCGGATTAACCGGGCTAGTAAAACAACGATTTTATATAACATAACATGTCAAAATATTATTAAAAATCTTTTTTTTTTCATTCGACTACATAATACAATTTCATCAACTAACCGACTACATAATACAATTTCGTCAACTAACCATCTATTCTTCTAGCAAAGTGCACGGCAGCGCGGTAATGCACTGGACTTCCGTGCGAAAGGCCGCTAGTTCGAACCCCGTGCTGTGCTACTCTCCTCGAACGACACAGACATTTTTTCCGTCTAGTATTCGGGGTAAAAGGATACCTATGATTTCAATAATTTCCATTTTTTTTAATGTGACAATGATTATCTACTTTTTATGCGTCGTATAAACAATACCAGCCGTACTTAAATCCTTTGCGAAAATATATGTGTAATGAATAAATTCTATAAAAACTGCGGCGAATTATCTCCCATCGTCCTGAAAAGCCTTACCAACGGAACTTTTAATTTGATCAGTCAAGACTGTGTACTTATTAAAGCGCAACATCAACAATGGAAATTGAGCAACAAGCTTCCATGCTGAAAAAAAGTATATTTCCACCAGGCCACGAGGGTCGCAATGAAAACTTTTTAAAGCTTTTAAACTTGGATTTAAAATTTTATCAAGATAGAAAGCAATGATACTTAGTGACATGTGTTAATGGGTAAATTTTAAATTCGAACGTTAATTGTAAGTAATTTATCGTAATATTCATAGCAATAGAAAATAATGTTTTTAAATAAGTATCCTTAGAAAAATTTGATTTCATTTTATCCATATAATCATCGTGATTGTAATATGGATATATTCATATATGAATTAATTAAAACGCTAATAATGAGAATTTACACCAAGTTTTGATAGCTATATTCAGTCAAGGCTACAAAATATTTTTTTTTATTTTAGTAATTTTTTTGAAATAACATCCTAAATTAAATTTGTTATTTTTTATATCCAAACCAATTTTCGATTGATAATCAATCACGTGTGATCGAGTATTCTTGTCAGTTATTCTGTAATATAGTCTAAGGCTTAACAAGAACTATCGGAATAAAGTCAGTATTTTTTTTCCTTTGTAATCAGTTCTTGATTCACGGAGAATTAAATTCTTAGCACGGCAATGTTGTTTATTTGTTTATTTAATTAACGACACAACTGTGTCTTTTAAAAACAAATATACACATGACAAGTTAAGACAAATTTTTAAAGTTATAGTAAAAAAATACAAAACTTTATCTTAAACTAACATGAAGATGCAAAAAGCAGTATTTATAATAATATAGTATTTACAAAGTTATTGTTCAAAATTGTTTAAGTTAATGTGTATATTTAAATTCAATATATGTAATTACAAAATATTATCAAATTTAGCCAAGTAGACTTGCGTAACTGTGGAACACATATTTTATAGTGGTAAATAACTTTTTGTTTGTTATTAGTTACATTCTTCTTCTCCCTGGCTCCATCCCAACTCACTGTCTGCGAAGACTGTTGGGGTCAGCTGTCCTCGTCCTCAGGTTGTATGCTCTTCTGTCCCGGACTATGTCCCCCAGGCCGTGCCTCTGCATCAGGTTATCTTTTTGCACCACCGATGAATTCTTTGGTCTTCCTCTGGTTGTTATTCGAGGAAGATCCATGGAGATTGCCTGGTTCACAATGTGATCGGGTGCTCTGCATCCAACGTGCCCATACCATCTCAATCGCCTCTCCCCCATCTTGCTGTTGTTGTCTTAACACCTAGGCTTCCACGAATGCGTGAGCTTTTTATTTTGTCTCTTAGAGACACACCAGCTGACCATCTTAGTTGCCTAGAGTAAGAGTTATACATCGTCCAGCATTCGGAGCCATAGAGGAGTGCGAGTCTGACAATCGTTTGGTATACTTTTCCTTTTAACTTTGTTATTACTTACATTGAATGGGAAGAATTGTTTTTTTTCGAGAATTTTATAGGTAGATCTTAAAATTTAACAAACACATGGGCTCGCGCGTAGCACGATATGCAGATACTTTGCAGAATCGAAGCAAGTGTTGTTAGTATAATATTGAACCAATGAGGCATTTTTTTATATCAAATAGCTGAATATTGTAATAAATGCATAGTATTTATTTGACTTATCAAAGACAACATGTTTGAGCACCCGTGTTTGTTTATTATAAGAGAAGCATTAAACCATGAAAGAAAAAGTTATGATGATTGCTAGTAAAAAAGTCGAATATAAAGTTTCTAGAGCAATTTTGCATTCAGAAACTTTTCCCCCACTAAACGAAACGCTTTGCAAAATAACACCTGAGAAGTAGCTTACTTAGAAACTTTTTCTTCACTCATGAACATCACCACTAAACTTTAATTGAAGTTCTTCTTAAATTAATGTACCCATAAAGAGTCAAATACTCGTAAAAATAATCTAATGCAGTGGCTGATATGGGTTATACTATTCAACTTCAATATTTATTTATGAAATCCCAGAGAAGTAAAACTTACTACTCAAATGGAATTTTTATCTAAACCTTAAGCGATACAAGCAAAGCTCGGAAGAGGACAAAAAAGCGTTAAAGTTAAAGCAAGTTTTTATAAAGCACTATTGTCTTTTTTATAAGACAAGTTTGATTTTCATTCACTGTCAAATTAAGTTTAATTTTTCAATATTCTATTATACTTTTACATGAAACTTTATAATGTGGTTTTATTGAGCGGCATAAGACATAAAACCCCGATATCATTGTAAAAATTTTTCAAAGATTTCTTTCCCATCTGCATTTTTCAAAATTTTTCAGGTTAATTTCACAACGTGTAAAATTTTAGACACTATGTACACAACAAAGCTTTACTTTTCTTAAATAATGTCTCGCGTGATTCTTATCAAGTAAGTGGAGATTCCTTTGTGGCAACAATCAAGCTGGCATCCCCAAAATTCAAACAACACATTTTGAGGGAAAATGTTGATCAGTGCAGAAAATATGCAAAATAGCTTATATTGTTGTGAAATATATGGATGTTTCATATTTTATTTGAATTTTATGCCTATTTTTTACACTTTAGCAAAACTTTTAACACATTTATTTTTATTGCTTTATAATGAGAAACAAGTGTTATGAGTTTTGATCTGCATATCTAAATTTAAAAATAACTTAAACATCTGCAAAAATAAACGAAATTGTTTTTTTATTCTACTTTTATTCAACTACAAACTTTTTGCATATTTACTGGTGGATTCAATGACAATCTTCAGAATTGTGAGTGAATCCGATTATGGGCCAAAAGTAGGTGGAATAAAAATAAACAATTTTGCTACAGCATTAATATGCATTCATTCAATTGGTCATATTCAATTGGTCATATTCACCATATTGCCTTAGATTTTCTTCTAATTCACAGTTTCAAATATTGTGTTTTAAATAAGCTAGAAATGTATCCAGTCACGTTCATAAAAGCCTGCGAATTACACTATGAAAAATTTATTAAATTCGTGATTAAGGAATGAGATTACTTAGTTATATGACTAACATAGTGAAGTGGTTCTCT